>JAAOAR010000164.1:0-190247 GCA_013395995.1 Fusarium pseudoanthophilum
CCCTATAGCTAATAGCTTATATATTATAATATTTAGATAGATAAGGTTGAATACGACGTTATACCAGATACATAACACTCAGCTACTGACAAGTCTTACTTGTAAGTATATGAGATCTGTATATACAGGTAGGTATAATATGTCTAGGGTAAAGATTGTTAGATTCGGAGACTATAGAGGCGGATCTGACCTTGATAAGGTCGAGATCACGTGACACCTATTGTGTCATGTAACATTATATTACACGCCTTATATATATAAACTTAGCAGTCTGGCAATCCGAAGGCTGTTAAACTTAGTTAAAGTAATAATTTGACTATAAGCGAGATCAGGCTCAACTTAAGATCCCTGCATTCTAAGACAAATCATTCAGACCTTGTGCTACTGGTCCATCTGCTGAAATATGGTCGCTAGACCAGCCGGATATCCAGATGAGACCCGCTGCCGTAGGCAACTCACCCTGGCAGATTATACTTTCGAAGGATCTTACACAAATCCTCTCACAACTCGGCAAATGTCGACTTTCCTTCCTAGCAGAAGATCTGCAAAACTTGGCCCACTGAGTTATCTCTGGAGTTACCTGATTGGTAAGTTCGCCATTGAGTCGGCTTTACAAGTATTGTGTTCCGTAAAGCCGAAGGATTTCTAGAGTTTGTAGGATCTATGAGCGGAATGCACTGCTACGGTGGACCATTGATGTTTGCCGAAGTTTGCTACCTTAGTACCTTGGCTTTGAGATGATACGTGTGCATTAATCAGGCGGCACCAAGGGAAGAGTTGAGCCCTGATTAACTATAAGGGACTGCATGCATGCATGCGAAGTACGACATCTATATAAAGGGTTGGCGCAGCACTACTGTTTGTCACTCAGAATCAGCAACCCAACAACCAACTTATCTGACTTCCGGGATACTCTACAAGCATCAAAAGACACAATGCTCTTGTCTCTTGCCATCATCAGCGGCCTAGCCGCCCTCTCTCAAGGCTATGTCTGTACGTTACTATATCCTTACCAACACATAAATCTTGACTCCTAATACTACGATAGTGACGGCCTACAAGAACGTCGACGACTGCAAAGCAGAGGGCGACACTAACTACCGCATTTATGAAGGCGACTTCGACGGATGCCAAAAGTTCGGCGGCCAGTCAGGCTCGACCTGTACCGAGTACTCCAATGGCGGCACCATCGGGCCCAACGCTTGTTCAAGCGACGTCTGGGAGGTGCACTCTGTTGCTCTTGACGGAAAGACACAGATCAGTGGCGCCCAGCTTTGTTACACGTGTACTTACTACACTGACGAGCATTGCGGTTCTCTGAACCAGAGTCCTCAGTGGTACTGTGACGGCTGGGAGGCGGGCCCAAAGTCCTTCCAATGTGTGAGTCATCCCAAGGTATACATTAAGAGATGCAATTAAGCTGACAAGAGATAAAGCAACTCGCTCAATCTCCTAGCGACTGCTAGAGGAAAACTCAGCTTGAGGAAGCTTTCGGTGCGCTTATCATGAAGACATAGGAGCGCGGTAGTCGATCTTGTGAGGGCTTCTATGAGTATTTCCTGTGTGACTTATGCATCTCAGATGGGACCGAAAGATTGCGTTGACAGGATACCCGTTCGAGTCTATTCCAAGCCTTTAGAGGCGAGTGGCATCTAAATTTCTTTTCGTCACTATCAACTTGCTTCTGTACTATTGCCTAGCCACTAGCACTAGCAAGGCTGATAATTATACTATATCTATTTGTGCATCTCGGGATTAGAGACGCTCCTGTTTTGACAACTTCAGACGCGTGCACTGAGAGTCTTGTGAAATAGGTAATCACTACTATCGACAACCCCGAGTGATATTCAACCTTGATCTCGAGGTCTAAACCACCGAAACCTATGACGCGCAGCAATTGCCTGTCGACTTGGCCCTCCAAGCGCCGGTAAACTCTCCCCTTTTGTATCCAAGATGTACTTTTGTGCTTCACTAGGCTCCCTAACTACTGTTGGCATAGTCGTAGTATATACCTCTGTCACTCTCTCCTGTACCGAGCTTATCGCGCTTTCCTGGGCCTGCAAATGCGGACCTTATCAGTATCTCGGTTCCCAAAATTGAGATCGACTGGCAAATGCTTACCTTACGATATAGTTTGTCAAGTTCAATCTGAGCGAGCCCTGCTACTTCATTCAGAGTCAATGTATCCTTAAATCCTTGGGAAGACGGCTGAGAGAAATAGATATTCGAGTTCGCAGAGTATGCCGGAGGTATAGTAGTATTTGTAATCGAGCTCCTAGAGTGAAGTGGTGCGGTTTGTCGGGGTGTCGATTGTCCTTGTTGGGCAGGGCGTAATTTGAGTCTGTCACTAGATAAGTCGATTCGACTGACCAACAAAGCTAAAGAGCTGAACGATTGAACCTCATGTAGAGTTGGGGTAAATATATCTTGAGAGATTCGCATATGAAGTAATGACCATTCAAACATGAAGTAAAACGTCAAGCGCAACTCGACAGCAAGTTCACGCAGTTCCTGCATCGCGTTAGGCATTCCTGGCTTCTTAATTATTTCAACTTAAGAAGATAACGCCAGACTTACAGTCACATGCTTCGATTCTCGTGGCTGGTGATGGGTCGGGCGGTTGTGAGGATAGGAATCATCCCCACTGATCATGTCGGAGACATTACGCATGGTCCTTTCAAAACGGCCGGTCTTCTCCTGACTCATGCTGTTGAGCCTCTCATATAATGTCCTGTAGGACTCGTGAATCTCTCGCACTCCGCCTATTGCAGATGCCAGTGAGGTGCCTATTTCTTGGAGCGTTTCACCCATGGCGGCCTAGAAGATAAGGAATGGTATTTCAATCGGTGCAATCAGATAATGATAGGTGGAGATAGATAACATACGTTACGCTTGTGCTTGTAAGTTAGACGTTCTATTTCGATTTCGAGATCACGACTTTGATCTCCACTGTCGTCGGTTAACGTCGCCCCATTACTCGACTGAATTCCCTCTCGGAGGATAAGGAGGGCGCAAAGGAACATGGCAGACATGGTCAGAGCATTGAGTAAAAGACCAGAGAGAAACAGTACTAAGAATACAGTGATCAAGAGTGGGATGGCATATGTGAAGTCGAATCTTTGGGTCTCCTTTTGAGCCCGGGACTCTCGATCAACTAGTGAAAGTAAGATCATAGTACAAAAGGGTATTCAATGCAATGCGGACCTACTATTTTGACGACGTGATTCAGTCTCTGCTTTGGCATCTTCTAACGTTGCAATTAAGCGGATACTCGATTTTTTATTATCCGCTGGGTATCACACAGTTAACAATCCGACTAATCAATACACTCGACACAACCGATAGACTTACTAATCATTTCATCAATAAGCGCTTTAAATTGTTGGATGAAGTAGAGCAGATGAGTCCAAGATTCAATAGATGCACTCGCCTGCTGCTTGGCGTTATTGAAGCAGTCGGCTACCCGTTTCCATTCCTCATGGAAAGCAGATACTGAAACGGCCGGACTGTACTTGCGAAACAGTTCTGTTACACGGTGAAGCTGGTTTAATGATTAGAATAGACTCGGTTGCAGATAATAACATATTGGAAAAGTCCATACCGAACCGCGAGTATGCGCCAGCTCCCCGGCAGTCTTAGAAAGCTCATCTAGACTTTGTTCTGATGCGGCGAACGCATCTAGGTACAACCTTGAGCAGATCTGGACCTTCTCTCCAACTGTGAGTAGTCTGCCGCGACTGTCGTAGCTGCCAGGGACCTCCAGAGTCGGTACTTCTAAATCGCATCTTGTAACCAAGAGGAGCTGGCCAAGAGCTGTGATTGCCTTTATACCGCTGACAAACTTGGGTCCCCAGTCCATTCGACATTCCCTTGCATGGTTGTTGTTGATGTCTGCCAAGAAATCGGAGCACATGCTGGATTGCCTGAAGGGACAGACCCAGGGTATGTTTTGGCCCGAGACGGTGGCTTTTTTTTCCCTTTATCGCTTCTCTTTTTCCCCAGAAGTGGGAGTAGGTGAGGAAGACGCCGATACATTTGCGAATGTGAGAAAGGGCTGATAATTATGATTCGCTATCTAAATCCGTGTCACTGTCATTCTGAGAACCGTTGCTAAAAGGTGTGGCTTGCTTATCAATCTAGGACTCTAAAATACTAGCCATCTATAGGCTACAGCATCATTCAGTGAAGCGAAACTGATATCTGGAATGTCAGACTCACTGTTATAGTGTGCTACTATATCAGCCACAGAATATGTTCAAGCCAGTCATACAAAGCCACGTTGATGAGATTGATGCTCACTGCTCAATGGGGCTGTTGAGGCCCAACCCAGTACACCACCATCTCCAAGTGGCGTTCTCACCCGCCAATTGCAGCTCTTGGTGCAGCCTTGTTTTCAACCCACTGAGTTGTGAGCCTGCAAACATTTGATGGATGAGTGGAAGATGTCAAGATACGTGCCTCAGTGCCTAAAAGGCTGGGTGCAGCCAGAAATAGTTTTATTTTTTCTCCTCTGGCGGTATTGGTGTTTGACTAACTTCGAACGACTTTGCTCAGGTACTTGAAATGGAAGCCATAACTCTCAACCATCTGCAGTCCATGGCTGAGGCTGCGATCAGCAGCTGCGATCAGATCGTGTTGTTGTTAAGAAACATCAAACAACAACGGCATGAAGCACCATACTTCCTAAGATCGATTATGGTTAGTTGCGAAAGTATTTCTGGGAACATGACTCAGTTCCGCGATCTTTTGCATGGCGAATTGGGTCTCCGCCTCGACGTACTTCATTCTGTCCTCAGTTCATTTCAGAAGGTTCTCAACTTGGTCGAGACCAGTGCTCAAGAGATACAGCCAAGAGGCAGCCATGCCGAAGTTAGAAATCTTTGGAAACGCTTCAGACTTGCAGCTCCTGATTCTGCGCTCAAGAATTGTAGCAAGGAGCTGGATGAGCAAAATAGTTTCGTCAAAAGTCTAGTGGAAGTTCTGAAGCTGTAAGTTGTGCCTTCAATTCTCATCACAAGAATTCCACTGACGTTGATTTAATGAAAGCCCCCCAGGCCGGAGGCAAAGTTCCTTCATTCAACTTCATTCCGCGATAAAAGCTCATGGCGATATCTCAACTATGATTTCCCGTCAAACGGGCTTCTCATTCACTGTTTTTGATTCACCCTCCATAAACTCCTCTTATCGCTTTCAACGTCAGGTAATCGAAGCCATAACAGTGTCTTCACTTGGTTGGTTAGTTCTCATAAGCTTAGTTTGCGGGGTCGGCTGCGCCCTACTTATTCCAGATCTTAAAGTTAAGGACAATCTTCAAGCCGGCATTACCACTCTCACATCTTCTGGGGCTTGGATCGTATCGTTGATCATAGGAATGGCAAAAGAGTCTATAACGACATTGCGGGACCTGGTAAAGCTAGTACTTGATCTGTTGTCGAGGGTTGCAGGACTTTTGGAAAGCTCACTGATCCAATGTGGACGCTGGATATCGTCGTTCAAGCTCCAGATCTCCTACTTCAGACCTCCTGGAGCCTCACACGTAGGTCCAAAAGGCTTCTCATTTATGTGAGAACCGCTGACGGGAGCAGATCCCTATGTCTGCCAGCCGGGAAGAACTTAGCGTGGCCCTTCTGGAAGCGGCTACTGTTGGTTCGCTACGAGACGCGACAGCTCTACTGAAACGAGGAGCGCGATGCACCGTACGGGACGAAAACCTCATGACGCCATTGCACTTAGCAGCAAGCTGGGGACACTACGCTATAGTGAAACTCCTCCTAAGCTACAAAAACAAGGATTGGTACGCTCAAGGGGGTATCACGCCCATCCATCTTGCTGCTAGATATGGACACAGCAAGGTTGTGAAGTTGTTAATATCAAATGGTGGGCATAACTGGATAAACGACCGGGCTGACAGTCCAGCGACCTTGCAAAAGTTCCAGTTTCCACGAGTCATCGCACACGGGAAGACATTTTCGGCCCGAGAGCTGGCCGCTATATATGGTCATGAAAACGCAGTGCTTGCTTTCCCATCGACCAAGAAAGACGACATTCTACATGCCATGTCGTCTGCGTGTGCATTGGGAAATCAAAGCATGGTCGAGACGATATGGCGCCATCACAAGCAGAGATCATACTTCAAGAGACATTCAAATCCAACAAAGCTGGTCAGCACGTTCGACGCACCGCCGCTTCACCTTGCTGCCACTGCTGGCAATACCGCACTTGTGGCATATCTCCTTGAGCGTGGTTTTCCCCTCAACGATCAAAGCACCGCCGAGGGCTCGCAATATAGCTCCCCTGCGCACTATGCCGCTATGACTGGTTCCGCAGAGATTCTGTATCTCTTGAAGAGCAGTGGAGCTGACATGACAGGCTTAGACTTCCGGAAACGGACACCGTTATCGTATGCTGTCGAGCATGAGCATGTCCAGGCTGTTTCGTTCTTAGTGAAGCAGGCGCCTTTATATGAAAGCGCCTCTAGCAAAGACGCTGTAGCCTTTCATCTCGGCTCGGGTCATAGAGAGCATATGAAAGGTTGGAATGTCATGAATGGTGAGATAAGGAACATTCTTAAGCAGATAGGGGTTTAAAGTGACGCTCGAAAGGTGCCAAGGTTTCTTAAGATATAAAATAATAAATATGGATTATTCGAAGGCCCTCCAACAAGCCGGACTTCTTTTAGTTTTTTCGTATATCTCGAAACTGTTGACAGCTGTTGATATGCGGCTTTTGTTGGTCCTTTCACCCTGCCCACTGTGGGGACTTGAACATGCCACTACCACAGGAATACAAGAGTATCTCAAGACCACAGTTACTAATTGGTCTAGAAATACTGGCCCCGTAGATTGTTTCCTCATTTACGGACTTGCGACTCGGTTAGCCAAGATGATTTATATTTTCCATCGCGGCACAGTCGCGAAACCCTTCCTGGTATCATGACGATTAACCAAGAGTCGATAGTTTCGCCGAACGCGAGCTTCAACCATAGCAGTCTCTATACAACCAACATGCAGATAAAATATCGTTTTATGTAATTTACTAGCCCTTTTACGGCAGTTGCCTTCGTGGCTAGCATTGATGTAAGCTTCATCAGTGATCTGGTCAAAGAGGCACGGTTAACCCATCATGTGATAATAGTTCTTCTTGATCTATAAGTACTGGTTGGTGGACATGATTTTGCCAAGTGCCACACAGTCTCCCAATTACTTTGCAGCCTTTTGCATTACAGAATTATCGCCCAGATAATCCATCAAGCCGTCAACATGAAGCTAAGTACGGCCATACCTCTCTGGTGAAGCCTCGTCAACAAGCACTAACGGATATGCTTTAGTTTCGTCTATCTTAACCACCTTACTCGCCGGCAGCATGGTGAACGCCAAATACACCGTTGAAATCCCTGAAGACGCTGTCTGGGTCACCAACTGGGACGAGCTGCAAGCTGCCCCTCGATTCGCAGGAGTTCTCCTCCCCAAGTACGGAGGCTTTGTCATTGAAGTCGATGAGAAAATTGTATTGGCTACAGATGAACAAATGAGTAAGGAAGTGCTCGACTTACTCACGGATTTGGAGAAGAATGACCCGCTGCCTGAAGACAAGCAGACTACTCCTAACAAGAGAGATGTGGAAATTCGAGGTTATGGAAATAGATGCTCTCATCCTCCTTGCTTTGGTCCAGGGCTTTGCTCTCAGTACTCTCATTGTCATGTGTGTGCTGGGCTTACTGGCGCGGTTTTCAAGAGGGGCCGGTGTATTTGAGCCTGGCATTAACCGTCGACTTGGTTGGCAGTCAATGGGGGCATCAAAACCTTGCGGCGTTGGCTGCATAAAGAACCTTTTTGGGATGATTTGATTAGAAATAGGCAGATTCAGGATTTTGAAGAGGGGACTTTTGAGAATGTTCTCGCTAGTAAAAATCATTACGTTTAGATCGAGCCATGTTCTTCCTGTTGTTGGTTGGGTGACTGTTGGTTGGTCCTACAGCAGGGATTAGAAGACAGTCATCACATGTCTACCTGAATGATGCAGCATGGCCTTAAAATTGATAAGACCAACCCCACCAGGCACATCTAGACTCTCTGAGTCAACTTCAACACAGCTCTCCTCTTCTAACCTCTATCTTTACAGCAAAACCTCGCAGAGCATGTCTCAGAGCAACACAGAGTTACAGGAGCCAACCGAGCATGAAACAACATGCTTCTCTAGCGAAGGGGGCATCGCCTACAAAGACCTCTCCCCAGAACAAAAAGAAATAAGCGACATTCTACGCAACATGGATCGTGATCCTGATCTACTAGGTCTCGCAGACCTCGGCAAAGACGGCGTCTTCCGCTTCCTGGACGCTGATCGCAACATTCACTACGCCGTACCTCTACGACCTGCACTTATCAAAGCTCTTATTGATCGTTTACCTTACGACCCAGAAGTTGAGGCATTTTGGTGTGGCGTGGATGGGACGAAAGTGCCTCAAGAGCAGTGGTATAACCCGCCTGAGGGGATACTGCCTCCATCATTGACGGAGGAGGAGAGGGGGGAGGAAAGGGAAATTATGGAGAAGAATAAGTACAAGATTGATAAGGTTAGGGAGGATCTGAAGAAGGGGGTTCATCGGGAGCGTCTTGTATTTATAGAATCGGATAATAAGCTCGAGTAGATTTCGTTCCTCATCAGTCAAGCATCAAAACGTGGTCTGAGCTGAGTGCGCTATTTTTAGCTGACTTCACTGCCGCAAGCCTCTCATCTACGCCTTGACTTGAAGTTGATCTTGGTTCAAACGCAATAGCTTAGTCGTGCAAGTCATGCCCATGAGATTTGAACATGTCTGTCTCAAGCTAAGAAATGTCTCGGCGTAAATTTCCGTTGGTAACAGTTAAGGAAGTTGATAGCGATGAGAATACGAGGCCTGTGGATCGCGATCATACGTGTTGTTTGTGCCCCTGCGGCACTAAACCCAGTGAGGACAGGGCTGCTTTTCTGCCGGATTTGGCGGGTCGGCTAGGTCGGTTACTAAACATGATCCAGGGTATTTTCATGATAGCGCTCACGACTTTGCTCTTGCATCTATCCTTTGATCTATCGCATGGCTCATTGAGACTTTATTAACCGAAAAATAAATAGACAATAACTACAGCGTAGTATATGGAGCATTATAGAACTTGCCTAAATTGTATTTCTCTATAGGGGATGAAAATGTGCTTGTTGACTCGTGGACCTTCATGATAATGCTGAAAAGAAATAAGAATATGTCAGGGCAGGTTAAAGATCATAAAGTCTTCCAGGGCAGCGTGGTCAGGATAACATAATCCGATAATAACTAAACCAAAATAATGCATTGGTAGGGAAGTTCTAAAGCCCTTCTGTAGCTAGAGAGAGGCATGGTGTTTAAAACATTTCAAGCTGGCATTTATAATGCGGTATCTTGATTCTGGCAAACATAATATCTATATCTAAAACTCAAACAAATTTTAACACGCTATAACTCATAAATCTAACTCTCAAGCACCCAAATACAACAACCAAGCTCGCATGTTTCCCACCAACCTCTGAGCATCCTCATGAATCTCCGGCAAGTCCTGCCAAGATACCTCAATCGACAAATCCCCATCCTTCACCGAAACCATACTGATCTGAATCGCTGGCCCAACAACATTTCCACTCAGTGAAAACCTCGCCCTCCCCACCACAAAGCCATCATCCTCAGTCTTGCCATCAATAACACCAAGATTCGTAACCTCCCACGATAAGTCTCGAGGTCTTCTCTCCAATGACTTGAGGTAATCATGCCAGTCAGACACCACCTTCATCAAGCCGACGATGTTATCGCTTACACCAGTGTCGAGGCGCTTCTCGATGTCTCTGCGGATTTGCTGTGCTGCTTTCCAGATCGTGGGCTCTAGATCTTCGATGGGTTGGGCGGGCCAGTTGTTGATACGTGCTTGGGCTCTCATGTCGCTCACGATTTCGTGATCAAATATGTGGGTGAGGGATGCAGTGCAGTTCTGAATGCTATTATCGAGATCTAGAGATGCGTACTTTGACGGTCGAAGCTCTTTGCGTAAAAACCTTCGATGATCCATTGCTGTTGCGACTTGAAATGCATCGGTGTTGCCCTCATTTATATCAACAGATAGACAAGCTAGGACTATTCCGTGAATAAGTCCTGTAAGTGTCGTATCATTCTCTCGGCATTGGCTCAGAAGCTTCTTCAAGGTAAGGGCATCAATATCAATGGCCTTGAAGCGCGTGATGTAAGGATCAGCCTGGATAGGCGCCCACAGAGCTTTCGACTCTTCTGAATGGAAGCAAGAAGGACAAAGACCGTGCCAGATCTCTGAGCAAGCATACCCCAAGCTCAAGTTATGCTTGGCGAGTTTCTCCTTCGGTTGGGGAAAGTTGTCCTTGCATATAGAAGTCGTCATGACGCGAGATCCGCTGCGAAGTAGTGATGAAGAAACTGGGTAGTTGAGGCTTTGGAGTAGTGTTTGCTGAAAGATCTTGGCGCCCATGCCGTCGTGGTTAGCATGGTTCCAGATATACATCACATCAACAAAGTTGTCTGTCCTCGTTCGCATTAAACATATTCTCCACCCCGGCCTCGTCTCAACACTCTCAAACTTGGCGTCGAGCTGATACTCCAGATTCGCTTCAAACGCCCTCTCATAGTCCTTCGAGTTCGGCCGGACATCCCAAGATACATGGTCTGCGAGATCAAGCGACGGGAGTGACACCCAAGCAGGCTTTTTCGTACCCTCACCGATCAGACCGACTTGTAGCAAGGGAAACTGGAGGACGGTTTGGGCAATGGCTTGGTCGAAACGTCGGAGGACTCGGTCATGGTTGATGAAGCCGTGGAGAGATAGCGGGAGTGTGTAGCGGCAGGTAAGGGCCGTACTGCAGTAGTAGTCGAGATTATGCAGTGCTGATTCGCACATCTCGCTAGGATCATCAGCGCGGTTCACTAGCACGGTATGTTCGGGGTACACACATCTGGCCGAGACGCCGAATAAAAGACTTTGGATTTGGACTCGATGACATATTTGCTTGCTTGTAGACTAAATTGCTGTGATCTGCATTGGAGAAGTAAGCTTGTTGAAAGTCTTTTATACCGAAAATGCCGTCGAATTCTAAGCTTCAATATGACACTATTCCCAAATGCCCTCGGCCCGCGGACTCGAAATTCGTCACCGTCTCGCGTTTAATCGGAGACTCGCACTCGCTCAACCTCGTTTAACCCTGTCAAAGCTCACTAGCATGATGGGCTATCATTACGCAACATTCACACTGCGCCCTGTGCCCATTTCTAGTCGCTTTATCTTAGTGGGCCCCGCTGACTCGGCAGTTATGGAACTTTCTGCTCGACGTCGCCCCCTGATAAAGACTTCAGGTTCTGAAACAGGGTAGCAGAAAGCTTAAACAGCCCCGAGCATCCGGGATTAATTGGTGAAATAGCAGAGAAGTGCTTCCGGAGAAGCCATTAGACCGGGGGGATTTGAAGGGACCTGTTCCCATTGTGAAAACATCTGAATCAAACTTATTACCGTAAACTTTCGATCTGACGTTTTTAAATTCTACTTTATCGTCTTTCTAATCATACGATCTCCTCGCTTCCCCAGAATCGCGTGTTTGTTACTTTTTCGTTTCGTTTCAACGGGCAGATAACCAGATCCATTTACTAGCCTTGACGCGTCGGCCATGAATAGCACGGAGAGGACAGCTTACGTGGTGCAGTTTTTACAACATGAGGTGTCGAAGCTTCACACGCGAGAGACTTGCTGGCATCAATCTGGTGTCGGCGGTCTCCTAGCGCTATTGCGTGCGAATCTCTCGGAGTCGAAGTCGTGGAATAGTAGCTATGTCGCTGGGGGACCGTATACGTTCAACGCGACGGGGAATTTGTTCACTGTGGATCTTGCGACGAGGCATTTTGATGTGAATACTGTTGATCAAGATACATTCATCACGTTGACGTATATTCATGGTATGCTTTACTCTCTCGGTGATTTGAGCAATGTTGACGATTACAGCGTTATGCATGATCATTGCATTCTTCTTGGTGTACCCCATTATTTTGCTCATGGAGTCAAGTACAGTGCTATGTGATCTGATCAATAAACCTGTCGCGAAGCATACTGTTCGGAAATGGGAGTCTGTACTCCGAGCCTTTGTCTTTACACCTCTCGTCATCGCTGGGCTAGTGGCGGGAATCATCGCAATGGGCTCATCAGATCATTTCAGAACTGAACACGGGGTATGATTCTAGACGAAGATTGGTGAATGCCTAGCTAACGGGTAAACAGGTCATTGGACTTGTCACGGTAGTGTTTGCAGGCTTCGCATCACTACTGTACTTCTTCGACTTCTTCTTTGGCTCAAGAATGGCTCGAACAATCATGGGGATGCGCTGGCGTCAAAACCTCAAGTACTTCGACATGTTTGTCTGCCAAGTCATCCTCATGCTCTCCGGCTTCGTCCTAACCGACGGTTTCGACGATCTCTCTGTCATGGGCCTGTGCTACATCCAGATCTCTCTCGCATGGGCAGTATCTATCGGCATGATAGCAGCGTTTGTCTGGAACAGCGCCATGGTCTTGATGACAGCACAATGGTTCCTCGTCCGTCGAGCACGACCCAACGGAGGCGTCGCCAACACTAACAACAGAATGTGGCGGCTCGTGCGCTTCCGCCGTCGTCGCCGTGAGCCATCACCAGAACCTACCACGCAGGCATACGAAATGGGCTCGTCATCAGAGACGTCTGAAACTTGCGGTCGGGGAACGGACTGAAGCTGGGGCTGTGCTGTGATACTTATGGATGCCAAGCGTTCCAGGAAAGATAGAGTTTGTGACATTTTCAGTTTAGTTTAATGATAAGATTTTTTTAACGATATTTTTCGCTCCGGGCATCAAGGACGCCGTGAAGAACCCTTCCTGTATGATGATTTCCCCCAGCGGAGCCCTTGTTCTCCGGGGCTGTCACTGTAAAACGCAAGGCTGAGATAGAGAGTCCAGACTCTGCTGCCAAGTTCCTGACGGGCGGAAGCCAAACTCAAAACCCGTAGACTGTTTTTTCGGATAAGCCTGACATAATGATCGTGTCTGATTCGTCGAAGCCAAAGTTTGACCGCTTATTTTTAGGGTTGGATAACAGTCGGGCGCCCGCGGGGTGCCGACAAGGGTGCCCGCGGAGCATGTTTTATGGGGGACTTTTATAAGGCTGCGTGCCGGTATCCGGACCCCGCGGGCGCTGCGAGACGTTGGCGCGGGCGGAGTCGACAGCGGGGGTTGATGATTGTCAGTGCGGAGTTACAGCCGGGTATTATCACCTAACGTAAGGGTAATGAGATCAATGCGATGGATGCGTAAATGGCTTGCTCAGCCTCACGAGCTTTTGACTATAACATAGCTACGCTTGAGCAGTTATTCCACCAACAAACAGCAACAATCTACTTTACACAGCAAGCGATTTGATCTTTTACGATATTGTCACCACTATTTACGAACCCAAACACAACAGAATCTACACAAAATGGCAGTAAAGGAGGAATCGAAAAAGCACGATGAGAAGCACAAGGGCCAAATCCCTGGTCCAAAGGGTACATCACATTGAATACGAACGAATGGCATCACATGCTAACCATCACAGGCCTTCCAATCATCGGTAGCCTTCTCGACATCGACCTCACAAACTCCCTGAAATCAGTAATCGACATGGCCAAAGATTATCGTACGTCACCGCCCGCTGCACGTTATTCCCGACTGCCTCTAACACCACAACCGCAGCAAATCTCTTCGCACTAAATGTAGGGGGAAACACAGAGATCATGATCTGCAGCCGCGCTCTCATGGACGAACTATCGGACGAGTCACGATTCCACAAGCTTGTCGTCGGCGGTGTCGAAAAGCTACGGCCTCTAGCTGGCGATGGCCTCTTCACGGCGCAGCATAATAACCAGGAATGGGCCATCACACATCGAATCCTCATGCCGCTGTTCGGACCTCTAACGATCAGAGAGATGTTCCCCGACATGCGAGAAATCTCGGAGCAGCTTTGTCTAAAATGGTACGTCATCAGCAGTCGCCAGAAGATATGGTGTTGACATTTACAGGGCGCGAGCAGGCTCTGCAGCTACCATCGACGTCGGAAACGACTTCACACGACTGACACTCGACACCATCGCGCTGTGCACGATGGGCTTCCGCTTCAACAGCTTCTACAGCAACGACAAGATGCATCCCTTTGTAGAGAGCATGGTCGCGGCTCTCATAGACGCCGAAAAGCAATCCTTCCTCCCAGACGTCGTGCAGTCATTGAGAATACGGGCCCAATCCCATTTCAAGAAGCATGCGGCTGTGATGAAGAGTACGTGCCAGGACATTCTCGACCAACGACGGAAGAATCCTGTAGAGGGCAAAGATCTTCTTAATGCGATGATGAGTGGCAAGGATCCCAAGACGGGAATGGGTATGACTGATGGAAACATCGTCGATAACCTCATCACGTTCCTTATCGCGGGCCATGAAACTACCTCTGGTCTCTTGTCGTTTGCATTCTACTACCTCCTCGAGAACCCAGAGAAACTACAAAAGGCTCGTGAGGAGGTCGATGAGGTAGTGGGTGACGATGCCATTACAGCAGATCATCTCCCGAAGATGCCCTACATCAACATGATCTTCCGCGAGACCCTTCGTCTTATGCCCACAGCACCAGGCTTCTACGTCACACCCTTCAAAGACGAAGTCATCGGCGGTCAATACAACGTCTCCGCAGGTGATCCCATCTTCCTCTTCCTCCACATGATTCACCGCGATCCTGAAGTCTGGGGTCCTGATGCCGAAGAGTTCAGGCCTGAGAGGATGGCGGACGAGCACTTTAACAAACTCCCCAAGAACGCTTGGAAGCCTTTCGGTAATGGTATGCGAGGCTGCATCGGTCGAGAGTTTGCATGGCAAGAAGCTCAAATCGTAAGTGCCATTTCTCTTTTGTGAATTACTAGCTAATATTCGCAGGTTACCATCATGCTCCTTCAGAACTTTGAAATGGTCAAGGCCGATCCTAACTACAAGCTCAAGATCAAGCAGTCGCTCACCATCAAGCCGGACGGTTTCAACATGAAGGTTAAGCTCCGAGAGGGACGCGACTTGACCAACCTCTTCAAGAACCCCAGCATGACTAGTTCCAAGCAGCCCAGTCTGTCCAGCCGAAAGAATCTCAACATTTCACAGAAGGACCTGAAGCCCATTTCTATCTTTTATGGATCAAACACTGGAACGTGTGAGGCTTTGGCGGAAAGGTTGTCGGCTGATTGTGCGACATTTGGATTCATGCCTTCGAAGCCTCTGCCGCTGGATGACGCTACGAGGAACCTGTCCAAGGATGGACCAAATATCATCTTGGCTGCTTCTTATGATGGAAAGCCTTCTGATAATGCGACTGAGTTTACAAAATGGGCTGAGTCACTGCAGCCTGGTGAGCTGGAGGGCACTCAGTTTGCTGTTTTCGGATGTGGTAAGTCTCATGCATCTCTTCATTCGTCTTCCATCTGACCCTTTGTAGGCCACAAGGACTGGGTATCAACCTTGTATCGCATCCCCAAGGTCCTCGACAAATGCTTAGCAGACGCCGGCGCCGATCGCCTCGTCGACATTGGACTCACCGACGCTAGCACCGGCCGTTTATACCCCGACTTCGACGACTGGGCACACAGCAAGCTCTTCCCCGAACTAGCCAGCCGCCACGGCATCACCCTCGACCACGAGCCTGACTCTCTGGAACTAAGCGTCACCATCAACCAGTCCCAGAGGAATGATATCGGAGGGAACTTCAAGAGGGCTGAGGTCGTGGAGAACACTCTTCTTACTAGCCCGGGTGTTCCTCGCAAGTACAGTCTCCTCCTCAGGTTGCCCAAGGACATGGCATATACTCCTGGTGATCATGTCTTGGTTCTTCCTAAGAACCCTCCTCAGCTTGTTGATCGGGTCATGACTTGCTTTGGTGTTGATGATGATACTGTCTTGACTCTATCGTCGCAACGACCAACTTTCCTTCCCACCGGCACTCCCATCCTTGCCTCGAGTCTCTTCAGCACTCTTGTTGAACTGTCACAAACAGTCAGCCGCACGAGCTTGAAGCGACTGGTAGACTTTGCAGGCAATGATGAGACCAAGGTTGAGATCCAAAGTCTCGCTGGTGATAAATACGATGCCGAGATTGACCAACAACGCATGTCCATCCTCGACTTACTCCGAAAGTATCCCTCCATCAACATGCCTCTCTCAACCTTCCTCTCCATGCTTCCCCAGATGCGTCCCCGCACATACTCCTTCGCCTCAACACCAGAGTGGAAGCCCGGCCACGGCTCACTTCTCTTCTCCGTCGTCGAAGCTACTGAAGCCAGTGGATCATCGCTAGCACGCCCAGGCGGTCTAGCTACCAACTACATGGCCCAACTCCGCCCCGGGGACTCTGTCCTCGTCGAGCCTCGACCTTGCAGAGTTGAGCTTCGCACTGCCATGACCACTGAGCTCAACGTTCCTATCGTCATGATCGCTGTTGGTGCTGGTCTCGCTCCCTTCTTGGGATTCATGCAGAAGCGATACCTGCAAAAGAACTCAGGTCAATTGTCAAATTCCTCCTCCACACTCTTCTTTGGTTGCCGTGGTGCCAAGATGGATGATATTTGCCGCGATACACTAGACGAGTACTCCCGTGCTGGTGTCGTAACAATCCATCGTGCCTTCAGTCGAGATTGGGACTCGCCGTACAAGTATGTTCAGCACTTGGTGGCTAAGCATGCTGATACCTTGGCGAGACTTTGGGGGCAGGGCGCTATTGTGATGATCTGCAGTGGTAAGAAGGTTTCTGATGATGTGTTGGATGTCTTGGGTCCTATTCTTCATAGTGAGGATAGAAGGTTGAACACTACGAGGGCGAGTGACTGGAAGACTTGGAGGGATGGTGTTAGCAAGGAGAGATTGATCTTGGAGGTGTTTGGCTAGGTTGGTGCTTTGGGTGGCAGGATTTGTTTGTTTATCGGTGTGGCATAGCGTTGCGGGGTTCATTACTTTACTATATAGATCAGGATAGACTGCATCTGACGACATTTCACTGTGCAATTCATGTCTTCTTCATCTGTGACACCATTCTTTGAGGGGTGTTGCGTCCTTCTCTCGGATCTTTGAAGTAGCTCGGTTGTTCTACCCCAATAGCAGTAATTCAAATAATATTTCCCATTGGAACGAACAACTACTACACCCTAAACTAAACTATGCGAATCCGCCACAACACCAAACTGCATTCGTCTCCTTTTACAGAATGTATCTAAAGTTCTTGTTTTGCTTATCAGTCTCATCGACTTGAAGAAGCGCTCCGTCCTCGGCAAGGTCTACCTGCTGAGACTCTTCAGGATCTCTCTTGACACCCTGCTCATTATCACGACGGCGGTTCTCCCAGGTGAGGTAGAAGTAAATGCCCACCACAAGAGCAATGGTAATGGCATAGCAGACCATGATGGTGGTATAAGCAGTCTATAGAGATTAGTAACGTGCTTTACAATAAGCAGTGGTGTTACTTACGTGGTAGCCGGGTGCCTCGGTGCTGATAAAGAACTGAGGTCCACTTAGGTTTCCAGCACAGTATCCCAGGAAGATCATGGCCATGACGGTTGACTTCTTTGTGAAGCCTGCGATGTTACTAGCAGACAGCGACAGCATGAGAGGGAACGCTGGTGCTACCGCCATGATGAGCCAGAAGCCTGCCAATCGAGAGAGTTTCTCTGCTGTAGGGAGGAGCTTGATCATAAGGATACCAGCAATGGCCATCAAGTACGTTAGAACAAGAGCAATGTGTCGGGACTTGCGGACGTAGGTTGTGAAGACAGCGACGAGGATGACGGTTGTGAGTTGAAAGGCTGATGCAGGGAGACCCATGAGGATAGTCTGTTTCTCATCGTAGCCGAAGCTCTTGATGACAATAGTGCTGAACTATCATGATATCAGTTACCGCAGTATCAATGGAATAGTAGAAGACAACTTACACTGGTAGTTCCACCATTGGGGATGCAGATAATGAAAGAGAAGAAAAAGAACCACCAGGATTTGACATCCTTCATAGTCTCAATAAACTGCCCACGGTCCCATTTCTTAGTCTGGGTAGTTCTTTGAAACTTCTTAGGTCGAAGAGCAGCAAACTCTCGCTCAGAAGTTGACAGAAACCCAGCGGTCGCAGGAGAATCAGGCAGGAAGAAGAATGTCAAGACAGACCAAGCAATAGTGATGAGTCCAAAGATGAGAAACAGCATCTGAACAAATCAGCTTCCAACGCTTCTTCAAGTAGTAAGTAAAACTCACCTTCCACTGCTCAATGGGACCACGATAACTCAGAATCCCATACGCAATCATAGCACCAACCATGCTCGCCGACGCATTCCCCGCGAACCAGAACGAATGGCGCGATACATGCTCATGAGGCGTATACCACATTCCCGTGATAAGCGAGAACCCGGGACTAATCGCACTCTCAAACACACCAAGAAAGAAACGAAGAACCATGAGACTAGCGTAATTATGTGCGACGGCGTGGAGAGTGAGGATAACGCCCCAGATAAACATGAGGACGCTTAGGTATTTGCCGAGAGGGAATTTGACGAAGCCGAGGGAGATGGGGTATGAAGCTACGAGGTAGCCTATGTAGAAGATACTGGATGCCCAGCTGAATTGTTGACCGACGAGTTGCTTCGCTTGTTAGTGGCGTTCTTTTGTTGGATGGTGAGTACATACCAGATCCTCTCTTAGGCCAAGAATAGCGCTATACGCCAAACTCGTCTCTGTATAAAGTCAATAACCGCGGATCAATCGCCACAAAAAACTTACTATCCAAATACTGCAATCCATAGCTTACAATAAGCAACGGCATGAGTCTAACAAATTAGCTCTGAACACCTGTCTCTTCTGGCAGGACATACCTCATATCAATCTTCCTCACAAGCTTCTTCTCCTCCTCCACCGACAGCGTATCAACAGTCCCGCTCATCTCATATTCAGGCGCTGACTCTTTCATTTCTTTACTCTCCATGATTAAAATTGCGATGTTGCAGGAGTAAAGAAGAAAAGAAGGTTAAACTTCAAAGCGTCGATGGTTTTGAGTCAGTGTCGCGGGCGCAGAGGCCCAGTTATATTCACTCTCCTTATCACACCAGCGCTAGTCCTTATTCCCCTTATCACTTCGGCTCCAAAATCTGGGGTCCCTTGTCTACTACCCCAGATTTGTGGCACGCACTATGAGTGGTCAGTTTAATCGACGAGATAAGCCACGATATTTATCGACGAGATGAGACACTGAAACTATCTAATTATTGATGATATGGTCTGGTCTGCTTGCTAACTAACTCGCGAACCGCCTGCATCGATATTCCCTTAGCCGACAGTGTCTTAGCCGACACCACGAGGTTGTAGACGCCCTTGATAACGGGGTCTGAAATACTCGCCGAGATCCAGTCTCGGTATACGGGGTCGTGTGTTTCGATTCCTCCAATTAAAAGAGCCCATTGGAAGCGCTCTAGGAGCTGGACTGGTCCGACGGGGATGGTGTGGTATGCTGCTGAGACTAGTTCTTGGAGCGCGCGCTCGATATCAGCTGGGACTGGTGTCTCGCCGAAGAAGGTGTCGCGGCTGCGGTGTAGGTAGATCTCGAGGGCGTGGAAGATGGTTACAGCTACGAGAGCCATTAGTGGTGGCTTAGTAGACTGTTGAGCGCAGTCTCTTGACAAAGTGAAGAGAAAGTTCTGCTCCTGTACGATGTCAGTCCACGCTGGTCTTACGGGTCAATCAACTTACCTCTCGTATCTTGTCCAACTTGTTCCTAATCTCCACCC
The DNA here is from genome assembly GCA_013395995.1 of Fusarium pseudoanthophilum. Lineage (NCBI taxonomy): Eukaryota > Fungi > Ascomycota > Sordariomycetes > Hypocreales > Nectriaceae > Fusarium > Fusarium pseudoanthophilum. The sequence continues at coordinate 19,862 of JAAOAR010000164.1, forward strand.
ACTTCCCAAGCACAGCCAGTTCATTACTCTGGCTATACACGTTTATCTCGTATTGTATCGTAATTAAACTGAAGTAGACATCCAGAATCCTTCTCTGACTTGTATCTGGCAAACTCTCAGACCTGGACCACGTCTCTGTCTGGTCTGGTAATATCGGCATACGTGACAAAAGCCATATGCGCTGCCTCGTCTCGTGCTTTTGACTAACATAACCCGCAAACGCAGCGCCGCAGCCAAAGAAACCACAGAATACATCGCGATCATAAATATACGTCAAGATCCGCGACAGCGTAACAGGTTCTGACGTCCCCGTGCTCCCACTAGAATTGGCACAAACCTCATCTAGCGAAAACGTCGTAACATACGCAAGAATCGAGGTACTCAACTCTCGCAATCTCTCCACCTCCAGGGGATCCCTCCTCATCCAAAACATGTAAAGGTACAAAAACGACAACATCATCGCGACGTGGTTGGTAGGCGATAATGTCACGAGCGCCTGGCTTAAAAGCTGGGACCCGTTCTGGAAATGCAGATACGACTCCATAGGCGGTCTGTGGCTGAAACCATGATGTATAGCTAGTTCGCTGTGTGAGAATGCAAGAAGGAAATGTAACGCCATGGGGTTTTGAACTGCAAAGTTGAGGAAGATGGAGTGTGCTGAGAGAGCGGCCTTGCGGGTTGATTTCATGGGTGCGAGGACGGTGGAGTGGAATGTCATGGCTTGGACGTCGTCGCTACCGATTGAAGGGGCAGGTTCAGTTGGGTTTGTGAAGGAGAATGAGGGGAAGAGGGAGAGAATGTCGAAGGAGGGTGTTGGGTATAGAATGAGCTGTGATGAAGCATCTTGGGGATATTGAGGGAGGGCGATGGGGCTGATCATGTCGTCTGGCGGTATGTCTGGGAAGCTCGTCGGTGATGCAGATACCACTTCACTCTCAACAGGTAGAACATCAAACGACATATCAGCCGGTAAACCCTCAGACAATTGTAAGTCCCCAGCCGGCGTCAAAGCAGGCGGCGTAACACTCTGCGATCCCTCACTGGCACTTCCAGCATCATCAATCTTGGGCACAATAGTCGGCGGCGTCCATCTCTCCCTCTGTTTAATCGGCCCCAGCCCTCTCCTCCTCTCCGCCAGCGGCTGCATCTGCGTCGCCCATCTACACTCGAGCTTGAGCCTCACGCAGCGATTGCACTGCGGCCTCGTCTCATCGCATTTGACCTTTTTGGTCAGACACGTCAAGCAGCCTAGACATCTGGGTCAGCGGGGAACCACTTCCGGGGGAGCCGGGAGACTCACCGTTTTTAGAGCGGCCGCGTTCTACGCGTTTGCGCTTTGGGGGTTGAGGGAGGGAGGAGGAGGAACTGGATGATGCATTCTCCATGTGACTTGGCTTTGACTGGGGGGAGACCGGATGAAAAGGTCCTTATCGAATGAGTGGAAAGGAATTGGATGGCATTAGTTAATCGATTGGTTTGCTTTGACCCTTTCTTTTTCGGTTGTTAATCTGAGAGGACGCGTCCCCGCCTCTCGCAGCTGATATGTCGTCGATTAAACCCACCAATCACCATCACCTCAAAATCGACCTCCGATACGACGAGATATGAACACAATAATGAACAATTTATTGAGTCTACTTCATTCCCTTCTTATCTGGTACTCTACAGTTTCCTCTTTTCTATCTCCAAAATAGTTCTATCACTAAAATGGGCAATTCAATCTCTTACACCACTTCAGACTGTCACGTCAACCTCCCAAATCATGGATCTCTCAAAGGTCTTCAGTTCGATTCCAAGTCCCGTCGCTTCGCAGGCGTTCCCTACGCTCAACCTCCCGTCGGAGATTTACGATGGCGAAAACCTCATCCCTTCCCCAAAACATATCGATACGAATCTTTAGATGGTTCGCCTTTCGATGCGACGCATTTTGGACCTGTTTGCCCTCAGGCGAATTACTCCAAGAACGTTAGCGAGCATATCCCCAAGCATGCATACAGCGAGGATTGTCTGAGACTGAATATCTGGACGCCTGTGCCTGATCCGAACGAGCCGAATAAGAAGTGGCCTGTTATGGTCTGGTTCCATGGTGGTTGGTTCCAGGTTGGAGATCCAAGTCAGGAAGAGAGTATGGATCCTACTGAGCTTATATCAACTGGTGGATTACAAGCTGTCTTTGTAGCCGTCGGTTACAGACTCAATGTCTTTGGATTTCTCGCTGGCAAGTCTCTGCTGGAAGAGTCCAGCGGGGAAGCTGTTGGTAACTACGGTCTTTGGGATCAGCGTCTCGCTATGGACTGGGTATACGAACACATCGATGCCTTTGGGGGAGATCCTCAAAACATCATCCTCGCGGGACGAAGTGCGGGAGCTTACTCCGTTCTCGCACAAGCACTCTATGAATTCCGAGGCAAAGGGTCGCATGGTCGTTTTACAAGAATGATCATGTACTCCAATGCTATCCCGACACAACCCAAGACTGTTCAAGATTGCGAGGAGCAGTTCGATGAGCTCTGCGATTACTTCGGTATACCTACCGATATCAGTGGCGCAGAGAGACTGCGTGATTTGAGAAGTATAAGTGCTGACGATCTCTCTTCTGCAATCATGGAGCTAAAGAATCATACCTTCCGTCCCGTCACAGATGATCTGCTCATTCACTCCGGTATCTTTGACTACTATCGCGATGGGTCATTCGCCCGTGAGTTCAAGAAACGCGGACTGAAGCTCTACATCGGCGAAGTGCTTGATGAAGATACCCTCTACGCCGTCACAAACCCTCCCGATCCCAACATCTCTTCTCTTCAGATGCAAGTATCCAACTACTATCCTCCCCACGTCACCAACCGTCTTCTCAAGCATTATACACTTCCACAAACAAAGGACAAGAAAGCATGGCAGCAGATCTTTGGGCGTATCATTGCTGATGGCCAAGTCAGAGCGCCGTCACGATATCTTGTGGATAATCTGGTGCGCAATGGCGTTGATACCAAGAACGTCTGGAGATATCTCATCGCATATCGCTTGTCGTTCATAACGAATGACGTTGCTCCAGCGTCGTTTGGTGTGAGCCATGCTATGGATAGACCTATATGGAAGTGAGTCGTAAGTGGCTAATCATACTGCATACTTGCTAACATAATGCAGTTACTCTATTACTCATGGACCAACACCCGCGGAGAGGGATCTTATGGATGCATGGATTAGAGATCTCAGAGCTTTTGTTAATGATGAAGAGGAATATGTATACGGCACTGAACTTACTACCGAGTACAAGGTTATGCAACCGCAGGGAACAATTGCCGTTGAACGAGATGGACGATGGGAAGAGCTTCTACAGGTCATGGATATCTTCAGCGCATGAGTCTATACTGCATAGCTACATTACTTCAATACCCTCTCTAAGTGGTATCGCATTGAGATGGAGTCGAACAATGTGCACTTGAAGGGTCTACGGGCATTCAGCTCTACGAACGACGTCTCTAGTTGGACATCGAGCCAACTGACTGCAGCAAACGTTATCCAACCATGAAGAGCATCATACTAACGGACAGAAACGGTCCACTTTTTGCCCAACTACCCCAGGGCTAGCCTGTTGCCATCCCCAGGTTTCGGACATGGAACCGAGGGAGAGGGGGGAACAAAAGTCTTTACCCCTGCGGCGTAGAAGCCGTGGTTCAGAGTTGCGAGGAGAGACACCCAATGAGAACCAGCCAAAGCCGGGTCTAGGGGAAAACGACGGCTTTCATCAGTTCCTATTGGAGATACGAATCCCCGGATTCCCCAACACTTCCCCAGATCATCCTTCTCATCTCAAATGAGTAATGTAGACTGCAGGTCATTTTTGTTACCATGAATCAATCACTCACGACTATTATGACTACAACCTACAGCTGCGTTGGTATGTGGACATCCCGGTTCGGCCCAGGGGACTCCACTTTACGGCAACATTGCCATGACACATCTAACTATATTCCTACATCTTCGGGGCAGTATTATGTTAAGATGCCGAAAGAACATAGGACTCTTTTAGCCGGAGAAGGAGTTTCAACCAATACGTTGACGGCTCGATGAAGGGTAAGAATAAATGGTCTTGGCATCTTCGGTGCTCGGTAGACCGAACACGCAGGTCTTAGAAGCTCACTATAATTCTATAAATGGTCCAGGACGTCTGACTCTTCTCAGTACTCACAATCCGATTGAGCTGGTTCCTCTACTCCGCTTTACCTATACACTCAAACTCCAAAATCTTCATCCAGACCTACCGACAATGAAGACCTCCCTGGCATTTGCTTCTGTTACAGCCCTGTCCTGTAGCTTGACCACCGCCGCTCCGCCTTCCAGCTACCTTAATTGGAAGACCTTCAGAGCTAATGGTGTTAACCTCGGTGACTGACTACACCAGGAAACCGTAATCGATCCTACATGGTGGAACCAATACGCCCCTGGTACGCCTGATGAATGGGATTTCTGTGCAAAGCTCAAATTGCAATGCGGTCCTGTCTTAGAGCGGCGATACGCTTCTTACATTACGACAGAAGATATCGATACTATGGCTGCAGCCGGGATCAACGTCATCCGAGTGCCGACTGGATATAACGCTTGGGTCACTGTTCCAGGATCTCAACTTTACAGTGGAAATCAAGCTCGCTTTCTCAGAGCCATATCTGACTACGCCATAAAGAAGCATGGCATGCACGTTATCCTCGACATTCACTCGCTCCCTGGAGGTCTGGACGGCATGGGGCTGGGTGAAAAGGAGGGGAACTATGGCTGGTTTCAGAACCAGACTGCTCTCGAATATTCTTACAAGGCGGTCGACGCTGCTATCAAGTTCATACAAGAATCCGACGTTCCCCAGGGTTTTACCCTAGCTCCCATCAACGAACCAGTTAACAATCGAGATATCACAAAGTTTAGCACGTCAGACGCATTGAGTGATGAAGGTGCTGCTTGGGTTCTTCAATACTTCCAAGGCGTCATTTCACGCGTTGAAAAGGTCAACCCCAAGATACCCATCATACTTCAGGGTGGTTTTCGACCCGTCGACTACTGGGCCAAGTTTTTCCCTGCCAGCACTAATATAGTCTTTGATGTCCACAATTATTACTTCGCCGGCCGCCCAACTACTTCGCAAAATCTCGCCGATTTCATCTGCAGTGATGCCAAGGACATCGTTGATACTGCTTCGCCAAAGTTTCCCGTTTTTGTTGGCGAGTGGTCTATCCAGGCTGCCACCAACAACACGTTTGCCAGTCGGGCGCGAAATCTTAACACCGGCCTCAAGGCTTGGGCTGCATACACGCAAGGGAGCGCTTACTGGACTTGGAAGTTCTTTGGAAATGAACCGATTGATGGCGAGGGCACTCAGGGCGATTACTGGAATTATTCCGACTTTGTGAAGATGGGTATAGTTAACCCATCGTCGGGTGCTACTTGTAAATGAGACATCTCCAGCGCTACCGCTCTGATTAACGTATCGATACACATGGCGCGATGTTGGCGGGGCATCCTTGACTATATTTTGCTATTCAACACTGGTGGTGCACATGGGGCTGTCCCATGGGAATGCCCTGACTACTATCGGGACTGGGAAGGCATATACAACAGGTTTCCTGAACTCGCTTCACTAGATGTCTGCCGTCCCTTCAGTGATCAACATGTAGTAGAGGTCAAAGAGGAAGTTTCAGCCGTCGCCACTTCACGAGAGCCAGAAGACGACGACTACGAGGATGATATAGCTCACGTTGCGGTTTCCGGCTGTTGATTACTGGTGTTTGACAAACAGGCTTTTGAGTATAAAGAACTGCTTCTCATATTTCGAGACAAGAAATGTAATGCCATCAAACAGTCATCTGTTAGAACAGAGGATCTGGAATATAAATCTGACTACATCATGCGTGGATCCATAACTGAATTTGGCTTTTGGCGTGATGCACAAGTTGGGAAGAAGGATAAAGACGGAAGGGAGAATTAGGCGAGAGATTTTGCCCAGGGTTTTGGTAGAAGCCGATTGAATTCACGATCGTTTTACGAAGTTGAGAATAATATTGTATTAGATGGGGTAACTTCATTACAAAGTCATTCTATACTGAACAAACTGACTATCAGCAAGAGTATCGTAAAGCTTCCGCGCCGCAGTATTATCATGCTTGGTAACCCACTGCACCCTCATAAACCCCTTCTCCCTCGCTACATCCGCAACAGCCTGCGTCAACTTCCTCCCAAGACCCTCCCCGCGAACCTCCGGATCAACAAACAGGTCTATCGCGTCAATACCCTTCCTCATACCTCACGTAAGTCTTTACTTACCATTGAGTAAAAGGATTTCCTTCTCGCTCCAAGGCGTTTGCTCCGGAAAGAAATGCGCTATCCCAACTAATTTCTTCTCCTCCCCTTTAATCTGCCGCACGACCAGCGCTTGCAGGCCATTCTTCTCTTCGATGATGCGATCAAAAGTTCGCGCGTATTGATCTTCGTCGATCTTGGACTTGTAAAAGTCGATGTAGGCGCGGAATAATTTGGACCATTCTTCAAAGTCGTCGCGGACAGGCTTTTCGATATGATAAGTTACTGAAGACATTGTTGTGTTGGTCTGAGATGAAGGGCGTTATCGATGAGGGGAAGTTTTGAGGTTTGAAGGCGCTGTTAAAAGGTTCGTCATCGGCTCCGAGAGGCCGGTTCCGAAGACTCGGGCCGGTCTGGGGCTAGAAACCGGGAGTGCCACCGGCATGATATCGCCTTTATCGCAATCAGTGTGAGTCAATTGACTTGTAAGTGAAGATTGGCGCTAACTGGCAGATGCTTAGTCTGGTCGAGTCGATGATAACAGTATTGGCTGTATTGCTGTCAAAATGGTGGTTGAGGGAATCTCAAACATGATGTCATCGAGCATAACTCCGCTTCTGGCCTCAATGGATATCGACGACACAAGCAGGCCAGCTCAATATTGCTGACTCAGATAGAATGAAGGCTTTTGATCACATTGACTCAAGGGCTGCGATCCTTCTCATATGATACGGACTTCGGCCAATGGATCTCACTCAGCGTCGTATGCTCAAGCGCATCTCGTATAGAAAGCGGGACGTGTCCCGGATCATGACCCGAGAGGTACGGGAGTAGATCCTTCTGCGGCAAGAATCCTTGCGGATTCTATCGGAACATTATGGCTAAAGCACTATCCGTGTGCTGGCCTTATAGCCTCCTTGGGGGGCAAGAAAACACCGGACCTTAATGTAAGGCATTAAAATAAACTCAGCAAAGGGTATCATAAGTCTATACTAAACTTATCCTAAACTTATACTAAGTTACCTAAGTATTATTATTACTTAGGATCAAGATTCTGAGTTTTTCCCCCCCCTAGAGCCTTATATATCTCTCTAACCATGGGTAGTAGTCGTGGTCAGAGACATGCATATGTCCCCAGTGTTCATGCAGTCTCTTCAGGCAACTCTAAGCTACAATCGGCAGGTGAATCCTTCAATCCATGTATGAGGTGAGATTTAGGTGGTATAAATCCATCTGCAACATCGGCTGGATAGAAATAGGAATGTGGTCAGCTGAAGGAACCAATCCCAGTAATTGACAAGTCACATAGCTACGCACATCACTATATATAAGACACCGACGACCCGAAGAACGAACCTCTCTATTTCCCATTACTCACTCTCACTTTTATCATCAAAAATGCAGTTCTCTATCTTCAGCATCCTGGCCATCGCCACCGTTGCCGTCGCGGCTCCCCAGTCGTATGTCAATCCCTCGCAAGCAAACGTCTTGAGAATCCGTTAATGACTTTGTACAGCGCTTGTGAAAACGGCGGTCTGTTCTACTCTGACCCAAAGACTCTGGAGCCCTGCAAGTCGGCCTGTGCTGGCGGTACTTGTGCTTTCCAGGGCACCTGCGAGACTGACCCCAACATCCCTCTTCTTTGCTTGGCCAAGTGCACTTGCTAAGCGTCTTGGCCATGTCGAGAACAAGATATTGATAATGCAGATGGTTTATGAACAATGAGGATTATTTATCCTAGAAACGAGCAATAGCCAAGATGAATATCGTTTATCTCGAAAGCTTAATGTGTATCACAAAGGTTCTCCAACTCTTTTCGCGACATAGGTATGACCGACAAATAAAGTCGCCTTTTTCCTTCACCTCCTGAACGAGAGCAGAAGAAGATCTTCAAACCGTGAACCCCCAACTTCCGACCGTTGAAGCTCTGTGAATTGACTCAACGTCACTAAATGAGGTCCCGGTACTTTCCACGCAGCAGCCTCCCAAGCCCTCTCACTGTCCGCATCCCAAAGCCTTGTCCGCACATCAAACGGCAGAGCCTCAACACAAAGTGAATGCATCGTATATCCCCTTTTCAACGAACTGTAAACTGCTAAGAGAATGTTGCAAACCATTATAGTCCTTCTAACATTCTCAGAGAACAGCCATGCTTTCCAGGGACTGAGTGAGCTTGGTAGTTGAGTCGGCGCATGTTGCCATAGCTGGTGCGTAAGGGCCCACATTTCTTCATTATCACGTTCGATATCATCTTCGTTTGTGTCGTGACACTCTAGGAGACGGATTATTTGGGCGAGGCTTATTGCTTGTGCGTATGCAAGTGTGTCTGCGAATGTACTGGTGCGTTTTGATAGACGAAGTAGGCGTCTGATGGTGAAGCGGAGAGCACTAAGGCGGCTACTGGCGAGATAATCGCCGGCGATGTGATAGCTATAGCAAACATCGCGAACTTCTTTGAGTGGTGGTGGTAGTGAGGGATCATATAGTGCAGAGTGAATGAAAGAGGTCTTGCCATGCTCCACGAACTGGCTTGGAAAGCTCTGAAGGATATCAGACAGATGATGGAGTGTCGCCTGATCAAATACGCGAACTATTTCCTGATGAAGAGGGTTGAAAATTTGAAGACCGTTGTTCATCTGCCTGGCCATGACTCTGAAATTGTTCAATCTCACCAGGTCTGGTGGTCGAGAGTCATGATAGTAATCGTTAGAGAGGACTTGTCGAATGAAGATTTGTAGCCTTGTATCCAGGGCACCATAAACCACCAAACGTGTCAGGCTCTGGCTCTGTTCCTCCTTGAGCTTTCGAAATTTAACAATACTCTTGAGTGTCTTTTCGTTGATGGTTATGGATGCAGGGGCTGGCGCATTGGCGTACCGACAGGGAATACGCTTGGTGGAGCACCTCTCGCAACAGGGACTCGCGAGATTGCAGCGCCGTCGGGCTTTGACGCACGCTTGACACGATCTTTGCAGAAAGCCCATACTGAGATTGATTCTCTGCGCAAGGCTTGGGGAACTTTGGATAAAAGCCAGGTGTTTCTCTGATGCGGGAATACGGTACTCGAATGATGCTTGACTAATCATCAGCGGCAGCTGCGAGTGTTCCAGAAAAGGACTAGTCTCCACGTCCGAGTCCAAAATGGCTTAGCTTCCACCTACTGGCTAAAAAAGGCTTAGACTCCACCATCTTCACGACGAGATGAGTTTGGATTGAGGCCATGATAGTGATGAAATGCCTCGATGCTGAGAAATCACAAACGCTGAACGAAGTCATATTCTAAGTTGAGAGTCTATAAGTAGCCCAGATACTTCCAGTCATATCACGATATCACCAAACACAATCAATCTGCCTTTGCAAGTCCAAGATCCACTTACCCTGCATCTTCTATTTATACCTACCTTGACCATGTCTGCTAAGATCAAGAACGTTATGGTCCTCGGAGTGAGTTTCTCTTCTTACGTCCTCATCGAACGCAGATTTCTTAGGCTAACAAGACTAAAGGGCCGTGGAAATCTCGGACCATATCTCATCAGAGCACTCGTTAAAGCAGGCTTCAACGTCTCAGTTCTCAGCCGTGCCTCCTCTAACGTTACAGACTCAACATTCCTGGATGCTACAATTGTCAAGTCTGACTACACTTTCTCTTCCCTCGTTGACGTCTTTACTGCACAAGATGCTGTAATTTCTACCCTTTCGACCGCCAATATCGCAGAGCAAAAGATCGTCATTGACGCAGTTGCAGCTGCAAAGGTTAAGCGATTCATGCCAAGCGAGTTCGGAAGCGACACATCTGTTGATGGACTGGAGAAGATGGCACCTTTCCTCAAGGGAAAGCAAGATATTATGGACCATGTCAAGTCTAAGGAAGCTGGGGGACTATCTTGGACAGCCATTTTCACCGGTCCTTGGATTGACTGGGTAAGCCTGTGAACTGCAAATTAACAGAGCAAAGTAGTATTCTGACGATGGATTAGATGCTGGTCGAAGGCAAAGGACTACTTTGTCTAGACATCAAGACCAAAACCGGTGAGCTTGTCGACTCGGGCGAACCAAAGTTCACCACTACAACCGCATCACAAGTCGGCGAAGCTACAGCTGCCGCACTCCTCCATTCAGATAAGACCAAGAATGAGCACGTTCACGTCGCATCCTACAATACTTCTCAGAGCCAAGTCATCGAGGCTCTTGAGAGAATCTCAGGCACCAAGTTTCAGCTTCAGAACTTGGACAACAAGGACCTATACGCTCGCGCAACAAAGTATATAGAGGAAGGCAACTGGGGCAGAGGGTATTATGAGCTGGCTACTGCGACTGTCTACAGCGATGCGCCTGTTACATACTTCCCTGACAAAGCGGCTCATTGGATGGAAGTGCTTGGTCTGGTTCAAGATGAGACCTTTGATGAAATGATCACACGTGTTTTAGAGACTGTTTGAGTCTAGGACATAGATAGGAGAAGGAATCATGAGACATCACGTGGCCTGGTGATATACCTCGGCATATAGTTTGGAGGGTCCTCACCGCTATTGCCAAGCCAATACAAGACGGCATTTCCGATCAATACACCAGGATACGAATATTCTGAATCATGTTCATTGTTCATATCTCTTTTGTTATTCATGGAGACTATCATGCGAAAATCATGCAAAGCTATATGCCGTAACCAACCATCCCAACCATTATTCATTTCCATTTAGTGCCAAAGAGCATCATTAGGCTTAATGCCCTTCTCCTTGCAGTGATCGTAATACAACTTGGAGAAGCTGAAGAGATCAAGAGTGAACTTCAAGGTATCATCATCATTGAGGAACTCAATGCTACCAGTGATGGTAAACACGATATCAGTGTCGTCCTGGACAGACAAGGTGTGGATAACGCCAGGGTTCTCGCAAACCCAATCTCCAGGTCGGGCAACCCAGTCGTATCTAGATCGCGACAGATTAGCACCTCAATCTTTGCACAAGGTTAGGGTAGCACATACTCCTTGTAGCCCCATTCTCCTGACATGGTGATGGCTGTAACGGTACCACGGTGTCGGTGCTTGCCCAGGCTGGCAGCCACCTTTGATCGAAGACCGACGACGAAAGTACCCGTCCTGTTCTCCATGCGCATGGGCTTCAGCTCAATGGGTCCGATCCACGGAAACCAGAGCGTATCGGTCTTTGCGTTGATATAAACATCGGGGGCGCTGTACTTGTCGACGAACGCAAGCTCCTCCCGCTCGTGCTCGTTGAGGGCGGAGCCATCCTCCTTGGGTCGCTCGGGGAGCTTGGAGACGGGCTCGGGGACGAGATCGGGGGTGGTAGTAGAAGGAGCCATTGTTGAGATATGCTTTGTGAGGCGTCGATATGTTGTGCAGTAGTAGAAAGTGTAATAGGAAGTGCCAAGTTGTACTACGGGCCGTTCCTGGGCTGGATTTATTAAATGCAATTTTGTTACGACCCTTGAGGCGAATGTAAGAAGCGGAGCCGGTGAGGGGAAAGGATGACTATTGTTGGTGAGACGATTGGTTGCGCTTGTGGGCATTCGAAACGCGTTGTCCGCGGTGTAAATCCTTTAGTCTCGGGGCATACCGCCATTTCGAGTACTAGACTGTCTCTTGACTCGCGATAGCTCTGCTCATCCGGGGGGATAGCCCGCTTCCCGCCCACATACCGCCCATAGTCTCAACGGCTTTCAAATTCTAGGGGTCTTTAGGCATTGAAAGCTGTATTACGGATATCTTGGTGAGGAATGGTGGTCTGGTAGCAGAGTTTTAGAGGCGAAACTGTGATTTTGTTTGAGGGCGACGATCTTGTCTGCATAAAGGTTCTTCATGCAACGTCAAGCACAGACCTCCATCCGTTCTTGCGCGCCCCTGACGTTTATCTTCCTCTTCTGGCAGAAGGAATCAGGCAAACTCCACAGGCGGTGTTTGCCGCACAAAAGAATTAGAGCGGAGCGGTAAGGGCACCATGGCGACGCCTGAGCATCACTTTGACCATGGTCCACTGGTCTAAACCGTTCCGAAACTAGATGACCCCAGATCCGCTGCGACGTCAAAGGTCGCGCTTTGTTGAGACTTCAGAGGAACAGACAGAGACTAAAAATGAGATGAAGGAAATGCCGTTGTGCCAAGGAGCCAAGATTGTGAAATACCCGATTATTCGGGATATTATATCTCCATTATCTAAGTGATAACTGATTGGTGTATTCGGGGCTATTGGGTCAGAGGATTGGATACCTTGTTTAGACGCGCTGACGCGGTGAGTCAAGACCCTGAACCAACAGCCAAGCCAACGTATTCCAAGATACACTTTCCCAGGATGTTCAGTCGTTGCTTTTTACACTCGATCTCTTGTTTTTCTGGCCCAGGCTCTTGGGATCCTCAATCTTGGGTTCCGAGATCTTCAATGAAGCAAAAACCTCTCATTGCTACCTTACAGTTGGGCCTGAAGCTAGACTAGCCCCCCTCCTCGCCCCCGGAAGTCTTGTATCCGCTGTACTAGTATCTTTTGGCTGCGGCACGACTACCCGCGTAACTACCGTCTCCCCCCGCGCGGGCAGATTTCTGGGTCTTGTGCAATTTTGCTTAGCCTTACGAGCTGATGCGGGAGCGAACCCGTGTTGATGCTATTTGATGTCTAGTTTAGCGTGAGTTATGGCGCCAGCGCAGAGAAGCGTCTGCCTCACTTGACTGTTTAGTTCAAAGTATGTATCTGCAGCAGGAAAAAGAAAGTTTAAAAGAGTCAGAAGGTTCTGATGTGCCATGTGAAGATTACTCGCAGATTGAGTTATACGCGGATGGTCCACTATCGATATTAACTGTCAAACAATGACAAGGTTTGGCCCTGATACCTGGGTCAGAATCACGATGCGACAATGCACCTCATCTTCGAAGGAATAATCCTTCGCGCGCTGCCCAGAGATTACCCGCAGAACCCAAGGCCAACCTTGCAAGCCCTCTTAGCTCTTCTGCTGCTAACAGAACAGAACCAAACCAAGAACGGGATAACGAAGTCTTGACCTAAAAAAGCCGGTGGACCCGTCGAATGTCACATTGTGGAACCGACTAGATCACTAGCTCAACTCCTTAGACCTCAACCAGCGACGATCATAGCCGTTGAGGCCCTACAAGCGCGCTTTGGAATTTCACCCAAGCTCTTTGTTCTTTCTTTTTTTACGAGGGGACTGATCATCGCAAGCTTTGCGGTTCTCCTTTAGCTTCCCAGGTTCCACATACCGCTCCGTTTCGAATAGATAGATAAATTAAAATGTTTCCTTTCGGGGAACTGGCTCCCCCCCCCCCTGGCGTAATTATACATATCTCTCGCATTGTATCCATCCTCTCGGGTTCGCGTTGGTCCTTTTCGCTCTTCTCGTCATCTCTCTCTTTTTCTGTTCAAACTCTGTATGGTTGGGCTGCCCCCCCTCTGGTTCTTGACGAACTGAGTGTGCAGTAAGCTTAATCTCCAAACTCTGATTCGCGGAGGTGTTTGCTCTTTTTCGCTGTTTACCTCCGTGGACGGGGAGACATGGCCAAGATGGAGTCTAAGCAGACGGACCTTTGGGTCGTGCTGTTTGTCACGTTTGCTGCTGCGACTATCATCACTATCCTCCGGTTGTTGAGTCGTCGGCTCAAGAGGATTCCTCTTTCCTGGGATGATTACTTTGCTCTTTGTGGATATGTGAGTTTTTTGTTAAGCTGCTGTGAGGGATGTTGTGAGTGCTGACGGCTTTTAAGGCCATTTCTGTTGGTTGGATCATTATTATTCCCTACTGTAGGTTCCCGCTCAACGACCAACGACCGATAACGATACTAACAGTACCAAGGGGTCAATCACGGTCTTGGGCTACATATCTTGGATGTCACGAAGATGAGGAATATCACATTGAATGATGCATTGTACCAATCGAAACTACTACTCTTCATCGCCGAGCTCTTCTACGCCTTCGGTCTATTCTTCGCCAAGGTCTCGATTCTCAGTCTCTACTGGCGCATGTTCCGAGTCAGCAACATTCGACTACCGATTCAGATCCTCTTTGGATGCGCCATCGTCTGGATCATCTTCCGAGTATGTACATCGCGATCAATCAAGGCTTCTAGGCTAATTGGTGATAGATCTTTATGGGAATCTTTCACTGCGTTCCTGTCAATGCGTTCTGGGATTCAACAGCAGGCGGATACTGTGCTATTGAAGATAAGAAGTTCTTCTTTGGTACGACGCTGGTGCATGCTGCCATTGATATCGCTATCTTGATCCTTCCGATGTGGCAGATTGGTAAATTGCAGCTGCCTATGATTCAGAAGGCTGGTATCATGGTCATGTTCACCTTTGGCTTCTTGTAAGTGACCTTTAGCTTGGGTCAATTGATGGAAGTACTGACAGACCCAGCATTTGCGCTGCCGCTATCCGACTTATCGTCGCTGCTCGCGTCTTTAATGACAAATCCGCCGATTTGACGTGGAACATCTGCGACATTGTCATCTGGGCGACAGTTGAGGTTAATCTGATCAACGTTTCCGGTATGCATCGGCCCCAATGACTGGCTAAGCCGTATCTAATATTTGCAGCTTCACTGCCCACGATCCGACCCGCGTGCACATACATCTTCACCTGCACGCATCCCCGAACCCGAACAGGCGCCAGCTCAGGAAGTTACCCCAACAGCTACGGCCGCAGTCAAACCAAGCAATCCATCCGCCTCGACACCATCAACAAGTCCACGCCCAACGACGAATCTTCCTCAACGCACCAACTCGCCGAATCCGACGACGGCGGCGGTCGCGGCTCCGTATCAGACTTTGAGAGCCACGCCATCGACAGATTCAGACCAGCGGGGAACAAGTACACATCTACAGTCACGGGTCAAAGTCCAGGCACTGGAGAGTTTGGAGCGAACTTTGGTGGCATTCTCGTCAAGAATGAGACGACGGTGCACGTTTCCAAACACTGATCAAACTGAACCGATCTGAATATTGAATGGAGTCATGGAAAAAAAGCGATGTTATGGATATACCTTGTAACCTTAGAGTAACAGTAACAGTGAAATAATTAATAGCGATGATCGAGTCATTTGGACCCAGATATCGGGAACCATTTCTACCAATCGCAACGTGGGCGTAATGACTTTGGTGACATTAGTGGATGGGCCCCTGCGTCTCAAGCGTGAGGTCTAGGATTGATCCGCGGTGTATTCGTCTCACGACAGTTGCCAAAGCAGGTTTTCTTCAGCGCCGAGTCCACTGAAGAAATGTCACGGATCATTCCGTTGCAGATTCCCAGAGACTGTTTTCATCCCCATCTCCACTGTCAGCGACATGTCTCGTCTCTTCAACCCCACGCATTCCTAACTATTCGACCCGTTCACTTCAGTCCGTGGCCGCTTAAGCTTCGGGCGGCTGTCACTCGAAATGTCATTCTACGCATTGACTCTAGCAACATTACCAAAAAGTCTAGAACTTGCCAAACTGAGGCTGACGATATGAAGCACCGTTCTTGCTCTAGTGAACCTCTTTGCTTTTTCCACGTGCATCTCTGCGTCTGCGACCAGACAAACTCAATGTCCAATAAGAAACAGTGCCCTGATGGCGATCAGACGCATCAAGGTAGCATCGTGTCTTTTTGAGTCGGAAGTTGAGGGGAAGAAATACTCCGGAACTTCCGCCAATGTGACATCGCACCATTTGCGCTAAATGCGTCGGAGGACAGGGTCAGGGCTTCAGTACTTGAGGACTGAAATGAGGGGAAGTTGTGATGCTAGGAGAGCGCCAAATATTGGGTTAGCAGTCAATAACGGCTGCGCTATAGTTTCAGCTGGTTCTTGGCATTTCAATGAGGTTGGTGGCGCTGACAGAACTTATTGACTGCCGTACCAAGCTTTTAGGTACCGGAAGCTATGAAAGGACTTACCCGAACGGTGTCGGCAGGGGCATCTCGGATAACAGAGGTCTTTCTAACGGAACTAGGCCGACTACGAGTATTCGGTTGATAAGTGCGATGCTCTGAAACGTGATCGACATACAGCCTCTTGCAGTGAAACTGTCTGAATGCCGACATGAGAGGTATCACAAGATCGGGGAGAAACATAATCGGCGAAAGTGATAGATTATGTTACTGGTCGGATATTGTAGTTCGCCGAGACTTGTAACCCTGTCTTGGAATACTTACCCTGTCGTAAATCTCAAGGCGAGGTTAACTTACTGAGCAATCCATTTACAAAGTCAGAAAAGCAGTATAGAGTCTATCTTTAGGTCACAATGACCTGTATCGTGCTGTGAAAATGTCAATTGTCAGTCCTGCAGGTGTCATCCGACGTGAGTCTTGGCTGCTTATTCGTGATGTCATCCCACGCCCTTTGGGGAACATGGACTGCGCGGAGTTCCGCTATGATTTAATTTATTCATCTTCGAACAGATATATGATAGATTAAACAGTATCTGCCCTTATTCATCATCGGCTATACAGCAATTGTGACTTGCTCCAGGGGATTCTACGTTTTGTTGCAAAGCATCGCTGATATAAACTCCTATCTTGACCCATTATGACACCTTCAAACGCAACCCTCTCGAAGAGGGGCGAGGCTTTCGCGACGCCTACGAGCAAAATGCCAATGCTGGATGTAGTCAACGATCTATGGCATCCCGAAACGAATCCTGACGGGTACATCAGCCTCGGAGTCGCTGAGAATGTACATGCCCAATTGTGACGCTAATAATGCAAGACTGATACTTGATAGACGCTCATGCACAAGGAACTGATTGAGCACATTACCCAGAATGTATTTATTCGCATCTAGCAATAGATGTATCAGTCATACTAACTTCCAATAGTTCAGTCTTGATAGCCATGCTTTAACAGCTGGTGACGGTTTCATCGGGTCTCATCGCCTACGAAACACCCTCGCAAGATTCATCAACCGCCACTTCAGCCCGTTCGTAGACATCACCAAAGATCAAGTCATTGTTACCTCGGGTGTAGGCCAGGCAATCGAGCTCAGTGGCTTCGCGCTCTGCGAGAAAGGCGACGGCGTTTTGCTTGCGCGACCTCACTATGGGAACTTCCCCATTGATCTGGGCTATAGAGTAGAGTGAGTCAAGATCTGACCTTACTGGAAGCTACAGTTATCTGACCTAAAATAGAGCCAAGATTATAGGTGTCTCGTTCGGAGATGTAGATCCTTTTAGTATAGAGACCGTCACTCATTATGAGAAAGCTTTGGAGGAAGCTGAGCGGCAAGGAATTCGTGTCAGAGTATTCCTCTTGTGCAACCCACATAACCCATTAGGTGAGTGTATGCATATAGTTATTTAAAATTCCGTCTAATTATCCTCCAGGTCGATGTTATACTCCCGATGTTCTTAAGGCGTACATGCAACTCTGCCAGAAACATAACCTACACCTCATCAGTGACGAGGTATATGCCCTGTCAGTCTGGAAGAACCCAGACGCCCCCAATGCACCGGAATTCACTTCAGCTTTGGCTATCAATCCGGATGGTTTGATTGATAGAGATTTGCTACATGTACTTTGGGGAATGGGCAAGGTATGGGATTGGAAAACTTGAGGAGCGAAGAACCACTTACTTTTTCATAGGACTTTGGTTCCTGTGGTATCAGAATAGGCTGTCTGACCAGTCGGAATGAGGCCTTTCTACGAGCTTGTGAAGCAAACTCTTACTTCTCCGGACCTTCTTCCCTGGCCGACCTTGCGACCGCGCGTGTACTCGCTGATGATACCTTCATCGAGAGTTACATCAAAACCAATCGATTACGATTGGCAGAGAACTACAGACTAACGACCAAGTTCTTAAAGGGCCATCAGATTCCATACAAGCGAGGGTCTAATGCAGGCTTGTTCGTATGGGCTGATCTATTCCAGCCCTTGCGCGCACAACTTGATGCTACTCTACAGAAGCAGAAAGACCAAGAGGGAGATCCTGAGAAAGCTCTGAGGGCTCTGGAAGCAAGTCTACAAGAGACTCTGTTGAAGCACAAGATATTCTTGGCTCTCGGCGCTGATTTCGGAAGTGATGTGCCCGGCTGGTTTCGAATTGTGTTTGCTCATGAAAAGACGTATCTGAACCTGGGGCTGGAGCGCATGATCGAGGCTATCGAAGCTTTCCGTGGTCAAGTTGAAGAGAATAAGATGTAGATGAAACGTGATATCGCGACAGGAATTGTAGGACATCAATAGCATTGTTTTCACGCTCAATTAGCTCTCCCTAATGCCAAAACATGCATTTACGAGACTCCGAGTGTCTTTTCCTCTGCGCGCATTGACCTGTACGCGTCGAACCACCATTTATGTATAGGCTTATCCCCCTTCCAGGCCCCATCTGACCCAAGCTCATCCCATGGCTTGGGACTGAGAATGTAATGTACGTTCTTGACCTTATCATCACGCCAGATGGCTCCATGCACGCTTTGATCCCGCATCGTCTTCAAGGCGTTGTATATATATGGCAACGCCACCCAACGACCTTTGTAAAGATCTGCCAAAAGATCCTGATCTGGAAACTGATAGTCCAGCCCTGTCTCATTCATCTTTGCGACGATCTGATCGAAAATGACTTTCGATGGATTGATGACTAGAAGTCCGCTGTTGAGCTTGCCCAAGCCCGTTGAAATATCTGCTCCAGTGGTTTGTGCGACTTCTGGTGATGCATGTTGCGATGTGAACGCGCAATTCTCAGGTTTCCAGTTCGGCGGATAGTGCGGCTTTCGCAGGGGATTGCAAGTACACGCGTGACAAGCAGCAAACACCCTTTTGCTGCGAGGAAAGTCTCCAGATGCGCTCAATGTCGGTGAATCGAGCTCGAGATCCATGAGTTCATCCATGTTCTGAAGAGGAAGCATATCTGAGTCGAGAAGAACTATTCGCGAGTACTCGGTAAGTGAGAATGAGATCAGTTTTGTCCAGCATTCATTGAATCGCGGGTCATCCGTGTATTCCTTTGCAGTCGTAGGGGCGAGTCGTGGTACTTGGAGGGTTGATATGCTTCGACGCTTCAGAGACTCGATGCTGGCCTGTGATAACGTGCTCGTGTATAGAACCAAGAGCGGGTATCTCGATTTGACACATCGTAGACGGTAGTTGAGTGTCAACACGCCCTTCAGATAGTCATCATTCGTCACCAACGTCGCCCAAACTGAGAAAATGTCAATTCATCAACACAGGGAAAGCCTGGCTACGCATAAAGAACCACCAACCTTTCGGGGGCAGAGTCGCAGTATTCTCGGAAACCATTGTAACCGGGACAGATCAGAGATTCCCGAGATTGGATACAAATTAGAACCTCGACAGATTCCAGGGAAGAACCTTCATAACATTGAATTGCGGCCGCGTGTTCTTTTATAACCCAGCAGCGGCAGTTGTTAGAGTTTACTGCGCAAACTTAGTGCACACGGCTTCCTCGGACGGCAATCGAAGTGGCTTGTTTCTATGGCGATCTCGTACTAAAAGTGAAACTAACTCCACATCCTCATGCACCTCATCCCAAAGTTGGCATTTTCATGTCTAACATTGTCTCAGCTGCAGGAAATGGCGCAGCTAAAAGATGCACTATTGGAGATTGTCTCTTGGCAATCTCTCACCGATTGCTAGATTCTGCTTGGCATCGGAAGAGCCAACGTTCCATGAGACTGATAACAGGTTTGTTTGCAGTCAGGCTGCATCGGAATGGTTGGCTTGATATGTTGGTTATGACTTTTCCGTAGTAAGGCCGCTTACTAATTTGCTTCACGCTTCACGCAGTTCCTCGCGATCCATGCTTATCCTGCCTTATGCTTTATGCCTATACCCCGCTCAAGCACCCTTGCATTCACATAACCTATACATCCCACATCAGGGACTTGGGAATATGGGCGACATGATAGAAACAGAGGTAACAGACGATATCGCTGTCTATGAGCTCCATGGCGGCATCGGAGACGGTGCAGATATGGTCCTAGGATTTAATGGCTGCCTATTTTCCATCTCCATATCTCCCAGCAACGGATCGTCTGCAAAGGACACGCAAGGACAGCAAGATCGGCCTCTACAAGATCATTTTATTGATGTCATAGACAAGGCTACTGTGTGTCAGGACAACGACGAGTATGAGGAGCTTGTGGATGAGGTCTTTATCGTGGTTCTCGACGCCGGAAGACCTCTTTTTCGTCAGTTGACATCTTCGCAGGATGAACTGGCTCTGAGCAAATCTCTGCATCATTACCTATTTCCTCCTTTCTTCCACTTCCGTTTAGAGGCCCCTGCTTCTACTGGCAGTGTCTCTATCATACCCATCAGCTCCAACGAAACAAATACCATCCATGAAGTCGACCTTGCCTCTGGCCAGGATGTCCAAGAAGAGTTGGGCATCTGCCAAGATTTGCCTAGCTATACATCTGAGGAACTCTTTGGCAACAAGGTATTTGAGCGTGGTTCAAGGAGTGTTACAGCTGCCGTGCATGTAGAAGGGCAAGAAATGTTGTGCAAGGCGAGTGGTAAACCAGACAGACTCCCTAGTACCAGGATTGGACGGGAGATTCAATGCCTTCACAGGATACGGGAATACTTTCCATCAGGATCTATACGTGTTCCTCGACTTCTTGGATACGTCCACCACAATGATGCAAAGCAGATCTTGGGGCTTCTTCAACAGTGGGTGCCAGGGCGCAGACTTGACGATGTTGTTACCTCTGCTACGTCACAGAATAGGAAGAAATGGGCTTCACAAGTCCGGCAAACCATCGAATCCCTTCATCAGCAAGAGATAATCTGGGTAAATGGAAAATCTAGCAACGTCATTATCGATGAGCAGGACAATGCGTGGCTGATTGATTTCGGGGGTGGGTATACACCAGGATGGATTGACGAGGAGCTAGCAGAAACAAAACAAGGAGATGAGCAAGCTCTGAAGAGGATCATTGAATTGCTAAGCGGAGGCGAGGATATGTCTGTATCTCCATAGGGACTTGAACATCCGAGGTAACACGAGCTTGCGTGGGTGGTGCGTAGGTTCGATAGTGCAGATCAACGGCAGTTCCAGGCACCCGTACTGTTGGGACTCAACGGCCGCTAGGATGATATCCACCTTTTGTTCTAGCCTAGGCGTCCCTTAGAGTCCGAATGTTACTTAGTGAGGAAGTGCTGGCCAGAGCGATAAGCGCAAATAATGATAAGCGGAGATAATATCTTCTGCTGCACCCCCGACAGTCCCGTCTGTCTATTGTTGGCACAAATAGTTCGGAGCAGATGCCTAGCTGATATCCTCAAGGTCAGTAAACCTGCCATCAGCGGGTGAATCCTCTATCGCCTGTCTCGACGCGCGGGCACCGACTGGACGCTGACTTGCTTAGAGCTCAGAAGAAGTAAGCTATGGAGCAAAACCTCCTCTCTGCAAGCTTGGATTCCTCCGGGAGCATTACGGGCGTCGACAAACGCTTCCTACTCAAGATACCGTCAAAAGTTCCAAAGGACATTCCCGGGAGCCGCGGAATTAGGCATCTTCCTCTTCTGTGAAGCATCGCTTTGACCGCCTTGAGTGTTTATGCTGTGACTGCTTTTCTTGAATATTCATGACGTATGTCGCAGTTGCATGATACCTCGGGCCCCACGGCCTGCGCTGACGTATTAGATAGTGTCCTTTACGAAGCTACTGTAGGGCTAGCTATACATAGGTCACTTATCAGTACCAGGCATGAGCGGGGCCAGCCTTTGATCTGCATGCATGCGTTTGTACCTGACAGCCCAAAGCCCATCTGCCGTTTCCGGGTATAATACGATAGCAACATAGAGAGTTCAGCCTAGCAGGGAAGTTTATCCTTCCAAACGGGCCGCCGGATGAAACATGTAAAAACAGACAAAACGTTCCGGCTAGCAGTTAGCTCTAACGACATCGATGTTGTATGGGAACGGGTGTTGCAATTATCGAATGGCATCATTTGCAGAGTTCAGTTACATGTGACTTGACCCTCCTTATAATTCCTCCAAGAACGCTGTGACGTTGACTGTCGTCAACCTGATGATAACGCGTAAAGTGAGCAAATCCATTAATTATATAGAGTTCCCCTCAAAGCTCCGCTTGCCACTAAACGACCTATTGCCTCTCCTCTCGGAAGCAATTTGCATCTTACATGCGCGGATCGAAATCTTATGTATCCATTATTTAAACGTTGAGTGGGGTTCTCCATTGCGTGTTCCTGAGTACGGAATAGCAGCCCGGCATTTGCTGCAGTGGAGCTGTCGGAGCTCGGAATCATATCTAAAGTGCTCTAAAGTCTTACTTCAACCTCCAAAATACTACATCGTAATCACCCTCCTCGGAGCCCGTTATCCCACATCGGCAGATTAAATTAAATGCAACGAAATAAACACTTTTTGCGTGCTGTCAAAGTATAAATGATGTTTCCTCGCTTAAATGGCTATATGTGGTAATATTACGCGCCGTATCTGAGATGCATCAAAACATCGGACGATGGACCATTGCCTTGGGATCGTTATCCTGGTCCGTCGGCCCCGTCTATCCGTCAACTGAATGCCCCGTGGGGGCGGCTCTGCACCCCTGTTGGCGTGTTTGTGTGCCCAGAGCCGCAGCCTGCGCCAAACACGAGCGAAAGGCAGGCGATAGACTTCGGTTCTCGGCTGCGGTCAACTTTAAATAGCATATCAGATATCCCACTTCACGCAGTCCGTGGCTTACACGTAGACGAATGACGCATAAAGATTTACGTCGTTGGCAGTGAGGTAGTAGCCTCGGTTCAGGGGTTAGAGAGAATAGTTATATATAAGCCATCCCAGCTGAATGGTGGCAAGGCCGTGATGAGTATCAGTAACAAAGCCTCATGAATCTCTGTCTGAGTATTAGCTCGTCCTGAACGCCTCTCTAACTTACCAATTCACCTCGACTTCCAACTCATTCTATGCCACTATGAGTTTCCGGTTCTCTTATCACGAAACCCCGTCAGAGGGCAGTTTCAACCGCGACTTCAACGATGCGGAGAAAGGCCAGCACGACACCTCAGGAATGGCGCTTGCACCACTGAGCAAAGTCTACGCCTCCGAAAAAGCGAATGGCCATCTTACTGCTTTTCCTGCGGCTCATGACGGTAACATGTCGTCCGCCACCCAATCGACCTCATCTTTTCACAACTATACCAAATCAGACTCCTCATTGCCAATTCTTCCCAAGCAAAAGATCGCACCACCGCCATCCAAGAAGCAGGAGCCCAAAAAGAGCACCCTGTTCATACTTTGGTTCAACACATACAAGCGGCTTTTCGTTTTTGTCGTCACTCTCAACCTTGTTGGTATTGTTCTCACGAGCGTCGGTCAGTTCCAGTATGCGTAGGACCATCTTGGGTCTATGGTTCTTGGGAACCTGCTCTTTGCTATCTTGATGCGCAACGAGTTGTTCTTTCGGGTCCTGTACATGGCGTTTATCTACGGACTACGAAGCGTGGGTCAATGAAAGATATCGTGATTCCATCTACTGACACTCTACAGTGGGCGCCATTAAGAATGAAGTTGATGGCAGCGTCGTTTCTGCAGCATGTTGGAGGAGTGCATTCTGGCTGTGCACTCTCCGGAACTGCGTAAGCAACGCTTGTGTACATGTTTCCACCATTTACTGACTTGTTGTAGTTGGCTCGTGTATTACATCGTGCAGATTCTCAGCCACCGCAGCATCCGTGAACCTGCTGTACTCATCACCGGGATCGTCACCGTTGTCTTCATCATAACATCTGTGGTGAGTGCATTGCCATGGGTTAGAAAGTAAGTCGAAGCCTGCTTTGCCCATCGAATCGTACTGACCTCGCGTTCAAGTAACCACCACAACATCTTTGAGCGGTACCATCGATTCGCCGGTTGGTTAGGCTTGGCTGTGAGTCATGGCCTAGACCCGTTTGTAGATTGATTATATTGACAGAAATATAGGCAACATGGTCCTTCGTCGTTTTGAGCAACTCATATGATGCCACTAGCGGAAAGGATAATTCCAATGCGCAGTCCCTAATCACCACGGAAAACATCTGGTTTACCATCTTCATGACGATCTTGTAAGTGACAGCATCTTCAACAGCTTTTGGAAAGGAATGACTACTGACATTGGTATTCTTCAGAATTGCTCTCCCCTGGGTCACAGTCCGACAGGTCCCCGTCGAGGTAGAAATACCCTCATCCAAGGTCGCAGTCCTCCGTTTCAACAGGGGAATGCAGCAAGGTCTCCTGGGACGCATCGGTCGCTCAGCCTTGATGGAGTATCACGCTTTCGGCATCATCAGCGAAGGACGCCATTCGCCTTACCATTACATGGTCTGTGGTGTTCAAGGCGATTTCACCAAGAGCCTTGTTGCGAACCCGCCTACAAAGATCTGGACACGAGAATTGAAGTTCGGTACGAAATGCTCGTTATGTAACATGTCATATCAAATGCTAATTGGCTGTAGCTGGAATTGGACACGCTTCGGCCATGTTCAAGAGGGGTATCCGTGTCTGCACCGGAACTGGTATTGGTGCGGCTCTGTCGACATGCATTCAGAATAAGAACTGGTACGGCCGACCATATCTTTATCAACAATGACCCTTGCTAACGGTCCATCCCAGGTTCCTCATCTGGATAGGTTCTGACCAATACAACACTTTCGGGTCGACGATCTCACGGCTCATTCACGATAACATCGAGCCAGACCGAATGATCCTATGGGACACCAAAGAACGCGGCGGTCGACCAGATACAATGCAGCTCCTGAGAGATACTTGGAACAATTTCGGTGCCGAGGTCATCTTCATCACGTCTAATATGAAGGGCAATGATGAAATGATGCAGGGATGTCGTGAAGGTTCGTACAACTCCTGGGTTTCTCATGAGTTTCGCTGACAATTGATGATCGATATAGAGGGTATGCACGCTTTCGGCACACTCTGGGACTTCTGAGCTTACCATCCTTCAAATCCTCTTGCACTGCCAACTTAATGCACTTAATGCTTCCGCACTGACCATGTCTTTGACGTTTCACTTTTATCTGAATAACACAGCTCATCTACTACATTTCCTTTGTCCGGACCTCGAAATCTGTTGTTGGTCTGCTTGGCTGGTTTTTATTTCCCGGAGTTTGCGACGTGACGCGCATGCCTTTACGTGATTAATCAGAGGACATATACATAGACAATTCAATAGACATAGAAAGGATGCCAATACCACTGCATATGCTGAAATCTTGATTACGTGAAGAATCAACCTCGCTAAGATATCCGAGTGACTGGCCAAAGTCAGTGAGAACAATTCTTATCAAGTTGCTGAACCGTTACGCGCCACGTTCGGATTAGGGGAAGGTCACTGAATGCCTGTTCTCCATGAAGGTAATGGCCCATTGGCTATCGGTATTTCAACTCTCTGTCTTGGACGGCCGGGTTAAAACACTGTTGGCCCTTATACCAGATCATTCCCCAAACAAGTAAACGCCGAGTTTGGCTGTTGGTTCTACGCGACGGTTGCCCGTTAGGTTTATTGGCCCTATCATAGGTCATATCAGGGATTTGAGCGTTAAGAATCACGGCGGAATGGCACCAATTTATTTGATCAGGCAATGCTGTCCTATTTTTGACCAAGCTCAAAGTAATAACTAACTGTATTGACTAAGGAAGGCAATTCATACAACAGACAGTGCAGAAAACGACTTGTTAGTATCTCGAGTACTAGTATACACGTTCTATAATCCGTAAATCTGCATCAAATCCTTGAAGGAAGCATCCTCTAGCAGTTCTTTCGCACCTAGTCGATCCTGGGGGAGATACGAAAGACCTTTTCGAAGTACAGATATCACAAGCGCTCTCTCTGTTCCATCGACTTCTGGTCGTAGCCGTGCTACCTTGGCTTCAAGTGATGCCGTAGGGTCCAGCTCATAGTCCTGGTCGTACCACCAATCATTGGCCACACCACCTGCCTTGTAGGTTCCCTTCCATGTAGCAGGGAGAGGGCCTAAAGTGTGAACTATGCAAGATACGATTGAAGAGTTCCCCGATCCGTAGAAGAGAGCGTAGCCCATATACAGCTCTGCCAGAATACACATATAGCTCCACATATCAGTGGCGAAGGTCGGGTTTTGATCATGAACCCTCTCGGGGGCACAATAAATAGCAGGTGATTGGAGCTTTTGTGAGACTGGTGTGCCTGACCTGATTGCAAGTCCGAAGTCGCCGAGAGATACATTGTCTCCAATCAGACTCTCATCGGCCTTCATTGGCATGACAAGTTCACCTGCCTTCCATAGGTCGGGGTCTAATCGAACCTTCTTGGGGCGCCCGACTTGTTCATACTTTGCAGCGACACTACTGTTGTTCATAGGTCGAAGGTTCCACATAACGTTTGCGCTACTCAGATCTATCGAGTCAGTTAGACTAACCGTTTTGTGGAGCGATGTAATATGTTGGCTGACCTCTATGGACGATCCCGCAGTCATGTAGATAACTGATGGCTTGTAGGAGTTGCTTTGCAGCCGATATCCGGACTGCCATTGACTTTTGACGAAGATGATCTCGGAGATTGGGACCCTGTAAAGGCAAGACGAGAACACGGTGGTCACCGTGAGATCCAGAGAGGATGAATGTGTTTTCATAGAGGATGAGATGGGAGTCATCCTGGATGCTTCGGGCGATCTCTGTTTGCATCTTGTATTCATGCTCATTTGACTCTTCAGGCGTCATAATCTTGAGCGCTACATCTTTCTTCGCTAATATGTCGTATGCCATCCATACAGTTGAGAACCCTCCGTGGCCCAGCTTGTGTTCAATTCGATACTGGTTGGCCAAGGTTTCGCCGATACAGATAGGGTAGTAAAGCCCCTCTAGGTAGCGTTGGGGGTTTTCGGAAACTTCTTCGACCTCATATTCATCATCTGAGTCCACAAAATCGCCCTCATCAATGTCATCGGAACGCGGAGACATTTCTGAGCGTAGCTTGAGCAGTAGTGGCATTTGTTAGAGTGATGAAGTATCGAAGAAAGAAAGTTAGACGAGGAGCTGAAGTTGGTCTTCGAGATGCTCAAAACCTACCTAGAGGTAAGGTTCATAAAACGACCAAGCTAACATCTTTGGGTGGATACCGGGATAAGCGCCGTGGCTGTTCACGTGATACGTATCATGGCGAGAGAAGAGATATATAGCCACTGTCCTTGTAGAGTTATTTGATCTAGATGCGCATTTCAGTGGTAGAGAATTATATATAGAACAAGACAGGCCATTGTCATTACAAACGTACTGAAGCACCACAGCTGATGTTGAATCTTCCCGTTACTGTGCAAATCATTGATTAAACCTGCGTCTACTACTAACTTTCTCTTTACGTTTGACACCAACAGCAAGTCTCTGTTTGCGGAAATACGCAGGCACTAAACCAAAGAACAATTTTCATAGCGACACCACTCAGAAGGTGGTAAAACCTGACAGTAAATCAAGAAAAACCAGCAATACTTTCTGCAACCTGCAATCCGGAATAAAAGTCGTCACATGCAGCCTTGGCCGTAACGGCAATAACACGACTGTCAGGATCTTCATCATTGACAGCCACAGCGTAAGAGATCTTCGAAGCGCATGAGGCCAGGGATGAAACCTCACCTAGTATAGCGGCTGTGAGAGTTGCGCCAGTGCTATCTTTGGTAAGTTCGTAGAAATGCCACCCAGTAACAGCCAGGTGAGGAACAACAAGAATGACATGGACTATAGCCCCTACACCGTGAGGGTTGGCCACGCTTAAACGGTTGATCATCTTGGCCTTGAGCTTTGACTGAACTGTACTTGAGAATATGATGGAAGTCAAGATTCCGAGGCATGTCGTCACATGGGAAATTATCTTGACGACTTACCAGCCTCAGACATGGCCTCGGCCGAGGATATGGGGTTGCCGACCAGAGCAAGGAAGGCAGCAATCGAGTGACTGGCTTTGAAAAAGGTCTTTTGGAATGACAAGTCCGATTTCTGGCACGCATCCTCCTAATCCTGTACATACTCGTTGCCTTTCGGGAACGGTGCAGACCCCTCGACGATCTTGTGCACTACTGTGAAACCCATGGCAGCAATCCAGCAGATGAGGTCCAGAAAGGAGAGTATTTTGAAATTGGGCACCACGGCATCGAGGATATCAGAGATGATCGGAACTCGAACTGGTGCATCGAGGATAGACAGGACAGTTTCGGACACTTTGTAGAGGACGTTCAGGAGAGCGTCAACTACAACCTGAACGCTAGAGAACACTGCACCGAGTAATATGGCAGTCATACTTTGGAGGGCGTCTTGCACGCTGAGATTTGACAAGTCTTTGGCGAGTGTGGTTAGTTGGCTGAAGGTATCGTCGAGCACAGCCGCCTCTGCGGAAATGACGCCTAGCAGATCATTTATGAGGTCTTCCACTGAGCCCACTTCTGGACAGTCTCCGATGTACTGAACGTCGTTTGCATGATTCTGATAGTGGGTGGCAAAGAGCTTGGAGCATGAAGTCTGGTCTTTGTTTGGGTTCTCAGCGTTTTGACTCGTTGACTTCTCAGAAAGATCCCCCAAGGCAGATATGTCTGTGTTTTGTGTCCAATCCGTGAGACTCTGTTTGAAAGCGTCAATGTTCTTATCCAGAGCACCTTTGGCTTTTGGGAGATAGTCCACCTCGTGCTGCATCCACAATTTGAATGCATTATATATGACATCCTTGCTCCGGCGGATATCATCCCACCCAAACAACATTTCAAGAAATGCCAGCAGATCTTTGATACCAGTCTTGATCTTTGTGTAAACCCACTCTGCAGCACCAACAATAGCGTGCGCAGTATCTAGAACAGCATGATACACGCTCTCGCCGATCTTGGCAAAGAAGTGCAGAGTTCCAGTCGCCGCATCTTTGACAAGCTGCCCCAAAGCCTCTGCGCTGTGTTTCATCCAGTTCCAGATATCTCCAGCAACGGATCCAATAGTATCACCAATCTTGCCAGCCCAGTCTTCAAAATCACCCACAATGTCGTTGAAAAGGCCTCCAAAGCTTAAGAATGTTGTAGTATGAGGTATTTTTATAGCCCGCTGATTCTTGGCCGACAGTGACTTTGTCCCAGACGTTTCCAGCATGGTATATGCTTTGCCAAGAACATCTAGGTGATTTGCTACATTGGAAAGCTCGTCACCACCAACTGATTGATCGACAAGACAGATATAGTCTGGCGACCCTACTATTCCGCCTGCAACTGTCTTGTTGGGAAACTGGGGGTCACGTAGCTTGGACGTAGAATTGAGGGAGGTGAGCTTGTCCATAGATTTTCTCATGGGATTGATCGTGACAGCGGTAACATCTCCCACGGAAACTGTCAAGACTGCAGCATTCAGCCCCTCTGTTGTGTCAATGATAGTGAGTGACCCTCCCGTATCGGTGGTGATCTGTATTGGGGTAGGCGATATGACGTAGTCAAGGCCATTGATGTACACCGGAGTGCGACCGTGCGCCGACAACTTAACTGTCGTATTAGAAGCTGGCAATTCTGTATCTTTCTGTGTGATGTGGATGGTAGTGGTATAGGACTTAAACGAAGTGGACTTTTCATCTGGAGGACTTGCTAGTATAATGTTCTGTGAGCGCCATAGTCCTCCCGTAGCAGGGTCATCTTGCACGACCTTCTGGAGCCGTCCATTGCTAGCTGTAAAGATAATGTTTCCGCCATCGATGCGGTTTATGTAAGTTGATATGCGCTCAACTCCAGAAAGGAGAGGAACCAGGGGCTTCCAATCGCTCGAGTTATACAGTTGACTTGTCTCGCAACTGATGTAATAAACTTCATCACCGCCAGTCCTGCCCCAGAGTGTCATGACAATGAGTGCTATTTTATATGATCTCCCTTCTACGTATATTAGCGATTTCAATATGGTACCTATCTTGCTATTTTATTTATATTTAGAAACGATACAAAGCGTTAGAGTCCTTGAGACCTTCTTAGTCCTGTAGGACTCGCTGTCTTTAGTTCGCGAATTGGAATATTTAATTTAGGAAGGGCTCGAGAGAGTCAATTTAACAGGAAACGTCAACGCTAGGCTTTTTTCTTTACTTCAGCTTCCCATTTGCTCTGGACCCGGGGATCTTTATCTATCTCCCGTTGGAATATCCTCATTGCGTGGCTAGTCTCTTCTCCGCTAATGTGCTTTGAGAAGTTCGTTTGCTGCAGCTTCCATCACGTTGGTTAGGTCTCTTTATCTGAATTTAGGGAATGGGAAAGACGGTAGCCTGTTGGGCGGCTTGACCATGGTATTGTTCGGTCTTGGTTCCTCTTCTACTATGTAGATCAGTTGCGAAAGCGAGGCAAGTTCACAATCCAACAGTAGATGCAGACGAGAAGGATTACCATATGGGTCAAATTAAACCATCCGACAAAAAGTGATAATAGTAAGACAAACTGTAATACTCATTTACGCTGCACTTTTAGAGCCTGAGCCAGGCTACGGTTTATGGCATGTCAATGCATACAACCTGTACTGAGTTTAGTGTTTACACAGTAACCGTTAACGATAGATTAGATATATATTATCAGGCTTTCAGCAGGAGCACAATGTACAGTGAAACCAAGATTACCAATTCATACGCTGGCATTTACCGACAACATCACGCAAAAAGTGCATGTGGGCGGACTTGCGGAGCGGACTTGCGGAGCGGCACCATGTCGACAAACTGTTGTACCCGTGCAAAGACTAAAGGCCGGGCTATCGGGGGTCAGGTTCTGAGACGAAAAGAGCTTAGGTTACAATTTAATACCTATAACATCTCTAGCTTCGGGCTGGACTTTATACCCGAGTCTCCGGGATGCTTTGTCGTTTTCTTTTGCTCAATGGTCCAACGCGGCTGCCCTGGGCGCCCGGGCGGACTTGTGCCAAATGCATATATAAACAACTTCATAGGCCATATTATTTAACATTCTGTGTTTTACTAACTCTCTATTACGGTATTAATCTAAGTTAACTAAGCTCTTTCTGGTGATAAGAACTCTCACCCACAAGTCTCAACTGTACTCCTCTAAGAAACCAATTAACATTATCTATCTACTCTATCATCATGTCTCGAACTCTCATATACACACTCACACAGGAGCTGGACCACAATATCGAAGAAGTGTGGTCCATAATATCCAAGTTCGACCAAGTCGCCGCATGGTCACCAGTGGTTGCTCAATGCACCACAAGGGTGAAGGGATCGGTTCAGTCAGGTATGCGGTAACCGACTCGGGCGTCCAGTTCAATGAAAAGCTCGAGATTCTTGATCACGAATCGCATATCATTAGCTACAGCTTCGAGGAGCCTGTGCCGCTCCAGGTGACCGGCCTGTCCGGGACGCAACATCTAGAAGCAATTCAGCCGGGCAAAACGCGTTTGACGTGGACTGCGGAGGCCGATTCGCTCGATGAGGAAGTGAGAGCCGCGTTTGCCCAGCTAACGCAGGATCTTGTTAAGGCTTCTCTTGCTGGACTTATGGAATTGCTTGAAAAACGCCAGAAAGGGGCATCGAATTAGGAGGTCTGTTCATAGGGCAGCAGAGTGTGTAAGGAGGGATGTTACTCATGATTACTCAATGTCAGTTTCGTCGAGGGCATTATGCCAGATTAATGGCTGGTAGAGGTTGTGAGTTACCATGAATGTTATAAATTATCAAATCTCGGAATCTACAGAACCATGTGTGGTGATCCAACTGTCCTAGTAGTAGGGTCTAAAAGGAACTAGAGCATGTGATCTAGGACATAGCTTAAATCCTCGACTAAAGCATTCGAAGCATAGATCCTTAGGGGGTTGATCGCACTCGCAATCAAACATTTCTTCATCCTGTACACTCAAAGTACAGACACAGCACCAAGAAATATCGGGAATGCAGGGTACAGTCTTCGCGTCGCAGGGAAGAGGCTCCAACTTGGTAAATTGATCAGGTAGAGGATCGCAAAATTCGCTGGAGGTGCCGCCGAGGAGTTTCTGTGTCTGCAGTAGTTGTATTAGGCCCGGTTTATTTGAGCGTTGAGCCCACCAGAGCAAATCTTGACCAATGCTGACCCGGTGCTGTACATGGCATCCTTTGGAGAGGAGGAGGTTTGTGACCTCCAGATGCCCATTCGCCACTGCCGCGAAGAAGGGAGTCAGCCCCAGCCAGTTCTCGCTGTCTTTGCTAATTGAATCCGCCGCAAGGAGTAACTCTACAATGTCGTAATATCCATTTCTCGAAGCAATGAATAGAGGTGTGAATCCATACGTAGTCTTTTGATTAACGGATATGCCATGGATCCCCAGGAGGAGCTTCACCACTTCGACGTGGTTGCCAGCGGCGGCAGCATATAATGGCGTTTGGCCATTTTTATTTGGAGTTGTAATGGTCTTTCCTGCCCCGTGCGAGAGTAGTCCCTTAACAATCTCGGTATAGCCTCGATATGATGCTGCCCACAATGGACTAATTCTCGAACAAGCAAGGGCATTAGGATCTGCTCCATGTCCTAGTAGTACCTTTGAGATCTTGGTGTGCCCGTTGAGAGTTGCAAAATGTAAAGGCGTCAGGAGTCTTTTGTTCCTCATTTGTAGTAGATGTTGGTGTCCTGGCTTTAGGAATTGAAGTATCAACTTGACATAACTGTCATATCCTCTGCCACATGCCACATGTAATGGCGTGTTTCCCTCATGATTTCCCATCAGCAGCGATTGTTCAACTCCTGGACGAAGGAGAAGACTAATGATGTCATCGTATCCTCGTACAGAACAAGCAAAATGGAGTGCCGTCACTCCATTCGTACTCGAAACAGACAACATCCTTTCTGCGCTGTACTCCAGGAACAGCTTCACAAGTTCAGTATGACCGTGAGACACTGCGACAAGAAGCGGTAGCTCACCATTACCGTTGGGAACGAACAAGGAAGAAATTGCTCCATGCTCGAAGAGAATCTTGGCCATATTGACATCCCCAGACCGACTTACAAGATCGAGTGGTGAGCGATTTGTGTAATCATGAGCTGTTGCAAGATTGCTAGGCGCATTCTGAAGGATGAAACGTAGTAGCTCAGCCCGGCCAGGGTAAATACATGCGCTATGCACAACAGTGAAACCACGTTTATTCTTTATGTTGGCGTCGGCTCCTTTCTCCAGTAAATACTGGTAGCATTTGATGTGCCCCCACTTTGAGGCAAAATGCATGGGTGTATGGCCCTGATGACTTTGTGGTGATACGTGGACCTTCGACTTTACCAAGATTCCAACAATATCTTTGTGCCCATACTGGGCTGCTATGTGAAGGCATGTCAAGCCATGAGAATCAGTGATTCTCAAGTCAGCACCGTGTTCAATAAGCATGTTGACTGATTCTACTGAGCCGGAACGACACGCCGAAAAGATAGGTGGTCGTCCATGAGCACCTATCTCATTGACATCTGCGTCACCTATAAGGTCCTCTGCCATACCGATCCATCCTCCGTAAAACACATATTCAAGAGGGCGAAGCTGCGGCAGCCGGTATACGCTGTCAGCCGAGCTTGTCTCGTGGTGTTTCGCAAAGTAGTTGACCAAGGAGTTAAATTGGACCCCATCCTTGCGTAGAAAGGTTTTCGAATGATCAAGAAGTGATGGTTCAGCGAATCCTGACTTGGCGTGCCTCATCCAAGTGTAAGCGGCATAGCCAAGGAAGCTTTTGGAACAAGGGTCAAAGTCAACGTCTTCTTCCCAAACGTGTGGCGAGCTGAGATATTGTACACAGGACCGTGCTATGACTGTATGGTGGATCTCCTCGTTTTTCCTGGGTCGGGTGTCGTGTATTCGCATCCAGGCCGGCACTGGCAGATGGTCGACAAGGTATCGATACACCGAGAAATGCGGTATGCGAAGTGTCCAATCTCCAGGTGATGAGCTCTCCATGTGGCCGTGGACTTCCAGTAAGGGACCACAGATTCTTAATATCTCGTTTCTAACATACTCGCCATCCACATTATCAGGGTATTCGTCTGGATCTAGTTCTTCAAACTGAGTGATTATGATGGCTTCGGTGACCTCGTAGATTGTAAGAGGCAGGAATGTGAATGCAGTCCAACGCAGAAGAGCAAAAGCTCGATCTCGGTCGTGATCCGACATGTTCATGATCCTACTCCAGCTTTGGTCATAAAGGTGATCAAGACCGGAAGGTGTGTTTTCCACCACTTCCCGAAGTCGTTTCTTGCTCATTGTGTTCCGCAAAGACTGCTCTTGCAGCTTGATCCACAGAAACTGTCCCTGGCACCTATCTGTCATAGCCTCCGAGATAGCTAACCGCAGATCCTCGCTTTTTCCACCGAGCTTCCTATTGACGACAGACTGAGAAAAGGCTGCTGTATCGGCCTGAACATCGCTCGTACTGGTCCTGTATTCCAACACAATTTCTTTGTGCTTCTGAAGAGCCTCTCTGATTTCAGGCTCGTCTCGGCTAACGAGAAGAAGTCTGACGTTGGTGCCTGCTATGGCATCCATGATGTCTCGTAGGAATCTAGCAACTGATGCGTCTCCGTTGCCCAGCTGAGAGCACTCATCCAATCCGTCTGCGATGAATACGCAACCCGGTGCTGTTGTGATCACTTGCTTGAACAAGTCAATCAGAGTTCTTCTGGAGGCCTGTTCAGAAGAGTCATTCTCCCAGGCGCGACGAATGCATTCAAATACGACGTTGAGTTTGGAAGCAATTTGGCGCTGCCATGATCTCAAAGCAGAGAATGGATCTTCTCGACTTTCGTGATCAGACGTGAAGAAAAAATGGGACACAGGCGTGTCGAGGGCCTCAGTTAAGTGGTGAACGATATGAGCAGTCAAAACGGTCTTTCCGAATCCTGCAGGCCCGTTTATCCATAGCACATTAGGCTTGGCTGAGTCTACTGGTGAAAGCCACGACTTAAACACAGGTTTTTCGAATATCCATTCGCATGTTGTGTCGACTCTCTTGGCCAAGGAATCTTCGTATTTATCGTTTGGGGAGGATTTCCCGAGCCAGGACAGCACATTGCGCCGCATTTCAGCTTACTTATGTTAGCTGAACGGTACAAGATGGTGCTAGGGAATAACACTTACACTTGACCCCGTCTTCGATCTTGGTTAGCATTTGACGAATATCCTCTACCCATGCTGCGCTCTCCAATCCTTCAAATTTTTGGCTTTCGTCCTCTGGCGAAATGAGATTATAAAGTTGCTGCACCAGCTTCTCGAAGACGTCGACCTGCTCGGTGCGATTTTCTTTACCACCAAGGGCCCATTTCAATCGCTTGCCTCTAGACTGTGATAACCCTCCAAACTGCCCGCTCTGTAATCGGGGTCCGGTACGACTTCTTTGGAGGATTGACTCATCGCAGATAGTCTTTGCTATGATTTCCAAGATGCTCTCAATCAGATTCGCCCTCTCTTTGTTGTCGAGTCCACGATGGTGATCGGGCTGTAGTCGCCCATTGGCAATGCCAACGCTGACTCCCCATTGTTCAAATCGGGCTCTAGCCGCTCGGAAACGAGTATTTAGTACATGGGACTCGGTATTCGATTCGCGATAATTTTGAAAGCGTGAAAGTGAGTCCAGACAGACGCTGAAGAGGCCAGCAAGCCCGACAACACCAACAGCGAGACCGGTCACTTCCATTTTGTTGATGTTGTGTAGGTTCAGGAAGAAGAAAATGGAGGGGACTTTGCGTAAGATTATCATATTCCTGTAATCAGCCACTTATGCATCAAGACCCAACAAGGCTCTCAGCGAGGCATCCAGGTGGCATGTTGGGCCGCTACGAGGCAGACTGCCAGACGCTCATGGCTAACAGCCAATTGGAAGCAGAATAGTTGTCTGTCATTTGGAACGTTATGCCACTAAAGTAAATACCTGCTAATCGATATCTGCGGCTGTAAATAGAAACAACACGTAGATAAATCTTCCCCGCCAGCCCCTGTCGCATTCTCCAATCTGTACAAAGCAAGCATTTTTGCAATGTCGGATCCGCTTTCTGTGACAGCGAGTGTCGTCGGCATTGTAGGCGCACTGTTACACGGCTCTAAGCGACTCTATGAATTTATTGACTCCCTCCAAAATGCCCCAAAGGACATCGCCGCGCTATCGGCCGATTTGTGAGCCTTGTATGAGATCCTTGCACATATCACGAATCTCCAGGATAAATTATCTAGTCACCTAGACCTCTGCGCGAGCTTAAAAGCGCCCTTGGAAAATTGCTTGAACATATTCGACGAGTTTACTACCTTGCTACAGGGTTTCACTCAGACCTCAACAGATGGGTCCATTCAAGTTCGAGTCTGGAAGCAAATGACTTGGGCATTCAAAGATAAGGAGATCCAGCTTTTTAGGGATACGATAACGACATATAAAGTATCGTTGGATATGGCGTTGAGTGCCATGACATTGTAAGTGCGTAGTGGTATCCAGGTACGGTTTTTCCTAACTTATATGGCCTTAGTTCTACCATTGTATCATTGAATCAACGGACCAAAAGATTCGAGACAAAATTCAAGCAGGAGTTCAAGGACATCAAATCAAAACTGCAAGCCTTGGACAACGACCGTGTGGAATTGGCTAGCCTAGCAGGGCGCAAAGGCTCTGAATGGCATGGAACAGAGGCCAATTTTGCAATGATCCGTTTCCTCGAGTATACTGAGTCACTCTACGATTCACCTCCAGCCTCCTGCCCTGGATCCCCAATCCAGGATTTGTCTGGGGACTGGGATGACCTTGATACACAACAAGCGTTGAGAGATACGGCATCATCATGCCAACGCGACGACATCAACAACACCGTGTCATGCACGGGGAAGAAATACGTGGGACTATCCAGTGAAAAAGAATCTTCCCAGCTCATTATATGTCGATTCAATCCTGATTTACCTAAGCCTGAAGAAAGGATGCCAACGTGGATGGAAGATCTATTGCTGGGACCGGTGCCTCCATTTATTGATTCAGGGTCTGGGAGCCCTTCTGGCACTCAACCTCGCTCAAGGACGCCGGATCCAGCCACCAATCAAGATAAAGAGGCAAACTAACCACCTACGAACAATGTCTCTTCTCCCAAAGCCTCCGTTGAATCGACACATCACGAAGTCAAGGTCTAAATACCTAGTGCCCCAATATCCAGACCGAAAGACATATACAGCAAAAGTGGACTCGATGCCCTCAAAGTACTCATGCTGGTTGTCACTCGGAATCATCCCCAGTTCGATATCGGCCAAATCGACATGTCATGTTCCTTTGTCGTCTGCGACATTACGCTTGAAGACTGCCCTATCGTTTACGTCAGCGAGAACTTTCAAACTCTGACGGGGTATAGTCGGCATGAGGCTCTTGGGAGAAACTGTCGGTTTCTCCAGTCGCCAGACGGTAAAGTTGAGAGAGGCTCGCATAGACCATATGTGGACGAAGGTACTGTGTACAGCCTTAAGAGAAATGTGGAGGAGAAAAGAGAAACACAGATAAGCATGATTAACTATCGGAAGGGAGGTAAGCCATTCTTGAACTTCCTTAGTATTATCCCTATACCCTGGGATACGGACGAGATTCGTTGCTATGTTGGTTTTCAGATAGACTTGATCGAACCTCCTATTACGTTAGTGCCAGGAAATATATGGACACAGGCATACTGATTATGTTCATAACATAAACATGATGTACTGTATTTGGAGCAAGGTCCTTTATAGTAAGGGCTGTAACTCCGAGGCTACTATATCTAGTAAAGCTTCCCGAAGTCTATAAATAATCAAGCTAACCCCCGAGTAACTCCATTTACTGATTTGAGAATGTCGACAGAGTCACTATAATTATAGCAAATAATAATTTACAGCTTGTTTACACATCCTGCTTCCCTATGATCGTAGATTCCAGCTTTTCTATCTTCCTTAACCTCACCGCATGACACAGATTCCACGTGAATACATAGCCCATTACCCCGGCTACCAGCACTGCAACCGCCGCGATCGGCCCAACAATAGCCAACACAGTAAAGCACATGGACGCGCTCTGAAATGCATCGCTATCTTGCAGCATCGTCGTGGCCAGCCCGACTTGCATCGCAGCCAAGATGAGAGCAAAATACACCGTTGCCACTGTGATGGGCGCCACCATCTGCTTGAAGAAGTGACGGTAACTTGAGTATGGGTTCAGATATCCATTGACGAAAGCGTGCACACCACCAGTGCGAGAGCGGAACCGCCATATCCATTGGATCCGGGGGAGCCGAAGATTGCCGTATTTAAATCGTGGATTGACATCGAGATCTGATGCTTCAAGATGGTCGGTGAAAGAGGAGACGAAGGCGGTCCAGCGATGCCAGGTGATGGATTCCGACAGTATGCCCTCTGCCTGTGCAATGTTCCAGTCGGACTTGTCTTGGATCAGCCATGTATACGACTGGACCATACCGGCAGCCGTCGCCCATAGACTATCGTCACCGCAGCACAGATAGCGCTCCCAAAAGTCAAACGACAGTAAGTAATCTGGACATGGCTTCACAAACAGCCGATAATCATCCCAAAGCAAGTGCAAGTCCGCTTGCTCAGCGCATACAATCTTCCGACCGTACACGAGATGCTGATGTAGAGGTCGTCCAGGCATCGGTTTCCCGACCATCCAAAGCTGGTTATGGATCTCATTGAGCCTGGACACGTCTAGCTCGACTTGTAGGTATGTCTCGACACCATAGTTGAAATTTAGTCGATTGAGTTTCCCTTTGTGTACATAAACAGCAGGCAGAACAAGAGTGTCTGGCTTTGACTTGTCGAGAGTACTCGTCTTTTCAGGGATGTGAAACAGTGATACGGATTCATCGAATGGGACTGGTCTAGCAGTGTTCAACGTCTGTTGTCGAGAGATTTCGTGCATTGTCAAAGAATGCAGAGGATTCTGGCTTGATATTTCCTCTGCTGTTGGTTAGTTCGCATTGATTGTACGAAAGACTGGAGAAACAAGACCGCGACCGGTCGGTCATCAGACCAGAATGCAGCTACTGATGACTGACGTCACAGTACGCTCTGTTGTGAAAGGTTGAGCCTGCCTAATTATGACTAAATCGGAAGATAGGAAGAAGTTGCTAAATCCTGCTTGCCCAGACGGCAGAGCAAACATTTCATCTTGGTGGTCAGACGAAGGAACATAACGTCATTGTGCAGTTCACAAGTCATTCCGATCAGCTGATTTGTCGAAGTTATGCTCGCGCAGGGGGTTAATAAGCACATTGGCTGCGGATAGCCTAGAAAGGGCTATATCGGCCGCTGATCTGCCAGCTGTGCCGCAATCGTAAGTGTAAGCTTGCTGAGACATCACTTACGAACACGATTATGCAATGCACGCCTACTACATCAAGTGCCCAAGTAGGCAGACGCATTGGAGAGAGCGCGTCCATTTTATATCCGTAAAGCCCTCATAGAATGATTCAACTATAAATAATCGGCATCGCTATTCATCATGACTGTCATACATACTCTCGAGGCCAAGGCTCTCGCCAAAGACGAAGCGCATAGGAGAAAGCTCGAGGAAGAGGTCGAGCGACGCAAGGCACAGGAGCAGGACAAAAATAGAGGCGAAAATGTCTGGTTTTCTCGTCGGATCAAAGACGGCCATTTATACCACTGGGCGCTATTCGTGTACGGCAAGAAATACGAGCTGAGGCTCCCCTCGCGGCAGAAGTACAAAAGTCTGCCAAAAGGGCATCTCGTCGGTTCCATGGTGCCGTCGATTAACTATGAGAGCAATATTGTGCCGTGGTCCATGCAAGACGAGATGATGCGGCTTCGACAGGAGAACCTTGACAGTGAGGGCAAGCCGTATGCTCAGGACTACTACATCTGCCAGATAGGCTGGACCAAGCTATCAGAGGAGAGAGTTGATGAGGAATGTGAGGCTGCTTATAAGTCGTTTGGTGTATACGTCCTCGGTTTCAACGACTGTCAGAGTTTCTTACGGCAATTTGCAAAGCGTATCATCAAACAGCCCGAGGACTGCGCACTCGACTTCTGGTGGTTCGAAAAGAATATTCAAACGCCGTACCATGAGTTACAGCTAATCCCGGCGGATGAGAATATCAAGGCGTTCCAGTTCTATATGCGAACAGCATTGTATGGTTCCGTGGGCGCGACAGTCGGGGCCGCCGGAGCGACGTATGAGCACCAGTATCAACCGCAAGAGCCAATGGTCAAGGGAAACGGAAAGAGAGAGAGCACAACGAGAGATGATGATGACGGATGTTGCGATTGTGATGGGTGTTGTTGCTAAGGCAATGTAGCGACTATCTTTTTATAGCTCCCGTAACCGTGCAGAGAGCGATCTCAGAGTCTTTTAGTTTACTAAATTACTAAATACTAAAAGTCTTTAAAAGTATAGCTATTTGCAGTTAAGACTTATGGCTGTGAGCTTATTCTAGCAGAGAGAACGTAGCTATAAAGATAGAAAAAGAAAAGGTTAATTTTTATAAAACAATAGTAAAGGAAAAAAACTAAGTATAAATATTTAAAGTTTTTAGTCTTTATTACCCTGCTTTATAAGTTAATTAGATACTGGCAAGGTATTATATATCTAAAAAACAGCTTTTATAATTTAACTTAAAAGATCTACTGTCCCAGTTTGAGCAAACAGACATTTAGAAGTAATTCCGCAGTAAATAAAGGACCAAGACGGACGCCCACGGATGGATGAGTTCCATCGGAGACAGCAGGAAGAATTCCTCTGGGAGACGTGTACTGGCCTTCTAGTATAGAGTACGTGGTAAAGTCCCCTGCGTCTGAGTTGTAGGCATTGACACAGCAGCATTGACAACAACCATGATACCTAGATCTTGGCCAGTGGAACGCGAAGCCCTAGAAGGACTGAAGAATGGTTTAGGCCCCTGTTTCGCGCGTGATAAACACAATCAGCTTGAGTTGATAGACCAGACCCCACAGCTGAGGGCTCACATCACGCGCCTCACACACGGACTCCGTATGCTTCTCTGGCAATGGGTACAACGATGCTGCTCGTCACAGGTCTGCTTTGCTTTAGAGCAGTTGGGTGCCGCTTTACCCGGCAATGTTGCCATCCAACATCATAGTTTTCGACGGCGGGCTGCCCATGCATAGTTACGTGGCCGCGCAGAGTGTCCCTAACGAGATACATATCTTAGGCCTTGTCAAACCAGGCCAAGTAGGGAGCCAGCAACGACAGACAATGATGGCACGATCTTTACTTCCCTGGGAATGTTTTGCCACACTCAGGACTAGTAAAAGGCCGAAGACCCGTATATCGCGGCATATGGCACAGGAGATGTTCTTAGCGGGAGGCTCTTAGTGCAGTGCTGACAGGGATGTGCGGTGGCGTCGGCCGCCGCCATTTTTGGGAGCAAGTTCAGTTTAAGAAAAGGATGGGAGTTGGGAAATAAAGTTGAGTTTGCCCCATTTATTACTCTAGTCTGGATTAGCTATATAGAAAGCCGAGAGACTGCAGTTTATAGTGAATTTATTACTATTTAGCCCGATTAATAGTAATAAAAGAACCTGTATATAAAGGAAGAGTCTAAAGTAAAGGAGAATTCCTAATGAAATAGAAACTCCCTGTAGTATAGTTAGCAGGCGCTTGACTGTAAATCATTAACTGCTTTCTCTATAATTCCCCCAGAGCTCCCTGCCGCGTTCAGCTCTTTAGGTACAAAGGGCCGCTGCAATTGGAACACTAAGCCCACCATAGGGAACCAATGTTCCGACAATAGATCCAAGAGCACCCACAACCACGCTACAGGCTGAACTTCCCGTCACTCCGGTCAAGCCATTTGTCTGCGCATTCATCCAGCCCCACTGAGCACAACCGTCGAAAAGAGCTGCCTGTTGGAATCTAGGTGCATACGCCTGCCACAGTCTTCCAAAGCCACAAGCCCTGCCCCCACTGGGGCAGAACACCTCGTCTTGCCAGTCCTGATTCTGTGATGCTGCTTTAGACAGAGACTCGGCGAGAGCGTTACGTACATCCCATCCGGAGTACACTCCTTGCGCAGTCATGGAGATGCTCGCTCCGCGAACGCCAAGAGCAGTCGTATATTTAGTACTCAGGCTATAAGGCGTACCGCTGTCACAGCCGCCGTCCGAGCACACATCGTACACATGATGGAACAGGTCATGGGGGTTAACAGAGCCAAATTTGACTTTGGTAGACCCAGATGTGACAATCGTATGAATACCAGAGCCTTGGCAGTCGAATCGTTTGTGGAGTCCCGTTTTGTTTGCCGCGACATAATATGGGTTGTCAAGTAGACGCTGCTGACAATCTCCAGCCGCGAGGCATTTGTCTAGGACCGCTCCTCCAAGCCAAGCCTCGAAGTTATCTTCAGTGGCAGCCGGAGCGGGTGCTGGAGCAGCTACTACGAGAGCAGCTGAGCAGAGGGTAAGTAATTTGGCGATAACAACCATGATGACTGGGTTGCTCAGGGGGTGTTGGTGGTGATAGATAGGCAGCTGCGGGGGAAAAGGTCAGGACAGGGCGCTTGTAAGAAAACTGGAAGTGTTGAGAAAGGCATAATGTTCTGTTAGACGAGGAATGCTGAGATATTTATCCTCAAATTGTTACGTCTCTTGACTATGACATCAACTACATGCCGTAGTTATCTTGCTTTGCCATAACTCATAAAGAGTCCCATAAGCTCGCTTGTGGTCTTAAAGTTCTCAGACCTCGTTTTTTTAGCTAAGAGCTTCCTTATAAGGCATAGCATAGTTCAGTGCACCTTTCTGAACCTATAAGGATTAAGTAATTACAAAAGTAGTAACTCGTGTCTTTGAAGATCTCTTTATTGCGTTAGATGGAATAACATTGGCAAGGGATCAGCAAGGCCAGGGATTCATCGCAGTAAGTATGTAGCATTCTGATATCTTACTAAATTAAGGCAAATAGCTACTGGACTGTATTTAATCCTTGCACGGAGATAGCAAAGTCTGTCCTAGTGATTCCACTAGTCTATTTACAGTCAAGTCAATTTTTAGATAGTATATTCACCTATAGTGCAGCAAGTGGGACAACGACGTGGTCGTTGAACGCCAGTGCTGGATGCCAGTCCTCCTGTTCTTTGCTGACTCTCGCCCCGCTCTTCATACACCAGCTCACAGCATTGGCATACGCAGTCCCAACTCTGAATGCAAATTGGGTATCTGCAACTTGAACTGCCCACTTCTGTACATTCTTCGCCTCCTCTTTCCCGAAGGTGTCGCCCTTGGCATATGGACAGACATCCTTTAGTGGCTGCCAGAACGCAATCTCTATCAAGACAAGTCCAAATGAGTAGATGTCATACTGAGTCATGTATCTCTTTGCCTCACTACCGATATAGTCAGGATGTCGATAAATACTTCGTTCAACCTGTGCTGACGTCTTGGCGGCATCGATGTTGGACTCTTCGGTATCCTGACGGGAGAACTCGAAACCAACGACGGATGGATGAAGCAGATCAGTCAGAGGACCAAAATACACGATACTGTGACTGCTGATAGCCTTGTGAACCCAGCCACTGCTAAACAACTCTGAGTACGCTGAGGCAAGGGAGAAGGCGATTTTCATCCGGACCTCGAGGGGAGCCAGATGGAAGGATTGACGGCCCAACCGCTCGTGAAGAGTCATGACTCGAAGGTTAAGGTTAAATGATATGAATGAGGGCACCTCATATACGATCCACCAGCATTTATTAACTTCATCCTCTGCAAAGCCGATGGCTTTTAGGATGCAGGCGCTTCTCTCTGGCCGAAGCATGGCAACAAGGCGACCCAGGCGCATTTGGAGTTTCGAGCGGTTGGCCATGGAGCGTTCATCATCCCACGACTTCTTCTCAAACATGACCAGTTCACCAGTAGCCTTACTTGTCGTGATGAACCGGTCTTGGCTCAGCATTCCCAAGCGCTTGACGAAATCTCCAATGTTCAGCTGGGGGTTGCCTCGGAGGAAATTTGTCGTACTCGGAGCTGCAGCAACTGACTTTCTGTCCACTAGCCCGCGGAGTGATGATTCCATAGCTGGACTTCCCTCTAGGGCATTTCGGAGTAGAGAAACTGTGTTTTCGTCATCAGCCTTTCCGACGATTATGATGTTAACTCGTGTCCAGTCTTGTTTGTACTGAAGACTCTGGCGTTCTGGCAAGAGCTGGTTCAGTTTGTTGGTATACCTCTCCAGCTCAGCCACGCAGTCGCGAAACTTGGACTTGTTGCCCAACGCCCATCGTAGCCGAGCTGGGAGATTGACCTTGAACGTCCCAACCGGGAAGAACGCCTTCTGTTCCTTCGAGATCAATGACGGCGCCCCATCTTCAACCTGTTTACCCGAAAGTGCCAGGCCTTGCTTATGAAATTCTTCATTCCACTTGTACGCCAATTCCTTTTGCCGCTGGCCTACATCCTCCACAGACGTCGACACGATACCAAACTTGGCTTGCAACTTATTCAGGTCCT
Organism: Fusarium pseudoanthophilum; assembly: GCA_013395995.1. Classification (NCBI taxonomy): domain Eukaryota; kingdom Fungi; phylum Ascomycota; class Sordariomycetes; order Hypocreales; family Nectriaceae; genus Fusarium; species Fusarium pseudoanthophilum. Next base: position 64,537 of record JAAOAR010000164.1, read on the forward strand.
GGAAGAGAGCGCTTATGCAGTCAAGCGCGTTTCGTATCTCTGGAAATATCGGGTGTAGAGCTTCGATGAGTCTGCCTTGTTCTAACCCCGCACTTCGACCCCAGCACTGCAGACGGAACTGCTCAAGCTTCAGCTGCACAAATAGCTCTTCACACTCTTTGGGGAAATGTATCGCTGTGAGGACTAGGTCGACTGCGCGTTTGGCGCCTTCGTATGTGATTTGTGTGAGGGCGATGATTGAGCCTGGGTCAAGCATCGTGTTTGGCTGATGTGCTTGTGGCTGGGCTAATGGTATGCGCTAGCTAAGGTGAGAGCGGTTGGTTCGCGGACTTCTGGGTCGTCACCCGTTAGATCCGATATGTTTGACTTTTGCTCAATCCAAGTTACACGAGGTAATTTGAGTCGAGTCATAATCAGTGCAGCCTGATTTGAGGGTGTTACGTGGCATATGCAGCAAGAAAGCCCAGAACTGAATCGACTGGGCTGAGCTGAACTTGGGTGGCTTAGGGTAGCCAATCACAATCACACCATCACCGTTATCATATTATGCAGGCGTAGCGTCTGAGACATAACGGAGCCAAGGCAGATTTCGTCCTCAACTTCGATCTTTTCGCATTTTCAACCCTTCATCACATCAAACACTCGTCATGGAGACTATCATAGATCCCTTCAGCCAGATTCTATGGCAGGCTCCTTCGACCCTACCAGCAGATAGTGTACAGCTCCAGCCGATAGAGGAAGAAGTCAAAGAGCAGCTCAATCGGAATGAAAACAGGTTTCCAACTTTCCTAGCCCATGTCTCATCTTTGGAAAAGAAAGGCCGCAACACAGAAACTGTTTTTATCGATGAGTACATCCAAGGCTTCACTGAGCGATCATTCATCGATCGCGGGGCAACCTTCTCAGTGGAACGCGCCATCGCAATCCCAAACCCTCAAACAATCAACTCCGCGCCCGCTGTCATCCGCCAAAAGTGTGTCGTGGCTTTAAAAACAGTTCGGATCCAGTCTCAATCTGATGATCTACCCAAAGCAGGCTGGGATCACGTACTGCTCGAAATTCGCGCTCTTCTTCACGAAACCCTTCGCTATCACCCTAACATCGTTCGCCTCGTCGGCTTGTGCTGGGGACCCAACGGAGCATCCGGAAGCGTTTACCCCCAACTTGTCATTGAGCATGCAGAGCACGGAACGTTAGAGGATCTACAGAAGAACTCGAAATCGCCACTTTCGTTCGCTGTTAAGCAGAAGCTGTTGTATGATGCGGGGAAAGGGCTCTCAATTATTCACGCCTGCAGCATTATTCACGGCGACATCAAGCGCCAGAACGTGCTGATCTTCGCCGATAAATCCAGTCAAGGTGCTTATGTAGCTAAACTGGCTGATTTTGGAGGCGCTGTGTATGGTTCAGAGAAGTATGACTCTTATCGCTTCATCTGCAAGACACCCAGATACGCGGCACCGGAAACCGACGGCATAGTCACGGCGGAGGCCGCAAAGCTATGTGATGTGTATTCCTTTGGGTTACTTGTCTGTGAGACTTTTGCAGATGGGGATTTGGCCAATCTCCATTATGAGTATAGTCCTCAGCGCGAAGCGACGGGTTCATCGGTGACGCTGGCTCAATTGAAGCGGTCGGGACGACTTTTACACAGAGCGACGTCTATGATTCAAGATTACTTTGACATGCGTGAGATCAACCAGGACTGTACGGAAATGGTTCTATATGTCCTTGAGCAGACCATACAGAAGAATCTGTCAGATAACTAGGTCTTTGGCGAGGGCTCAGGCTGCTCTGAGAGGTATCCCGTATGTCAAGTCAAAACTACATCAGATCGACCTAAATGCAAACACGCTAATCTTTTGCTGCCCTAGTCTTTCGGAAATTGACGACTACTTAGGTAATGTCGACCAAATGAATCGTAAATGGAAGGAAGTTGAAGACAACGAACCTCCTGTGAGTGGCCTTCTCTCCTCTGACAGTTCCTCTTCTCAGCGTCAAAACATGAGGCGGCGAATGTTCCATATTCCGGATTAACATCTTGTCAGGGAAAGCACGGAATTAGTGCAGATGGTGCCGGGCTATTCTTGGGTACCGTGGGAGCTAGTTATGATCCTCAAAATAACACGTAAGAGATACAAACCCCAGTGGAGCTACCATTACTGAGACTTGTCATAGCCCTGGCTTTCGGCCCATAGTCAAGGCGCCAGTGAACCCGGGGTTCGTTTTTGAGCCCGAGAAGCTAAAGAACATCCTGTCATGGCAACAGCAAGAGCATATACTCCAAGCTCTTCAAGCGATCTCCGAATCTGGTGACCATAGCCGCGACGTGGAGCTTCATAAGCTCTTTGCAGCCTGGTTCCTTTTCCGATGCCACATCGCCGAGTTCGGCACGTCCCTCGACCCCGAAAAGGCGTGCACAGCGCTTCGAAGAGCCGCAAGCGATGCTGTAACTGGATCTGACGATTCAAGCGGGTTCGAGTATCTCGCAGCGTCGTGCGTGTGGCGCGTGAGCCAAGCCCTGGGACAAACACCACCTGAACTGTTAGCCGTCTTCCCGTCTAGTCTGCAGTGGGCTACTCTTCGAGGTGGCTGGCAGGCTGGCCAAGATCTCGAGGACGCTTTGCCACTGTTGAGTGATGAGCAGAGAAGGAATGCAACTGAAACGTACCAGAATGCCCGGAGACTTGCGAATTACTTTAGTGGTGTTCCTGGTTCACTTGCATTTTTGCCGCGACATTTGAGAAAAGAGTTTTCGGTCGATAATGTGCAGACACTTCAACAAGAACTCAGAGAGGAACTTGGAGGACTGTATGAACAGTCGTTGAAGGGCTCACCTGCAACGAACGAGAGTATTCAGCAAGTGACCCCCTTCGACAGGATCTTTGTCAACAGTCGCGGACATGGAGTTCTACACATGGCAGCAGCCCGTGGACAGGCCGGGACAATCGAACATCTCATCAACACGTTCAAACTAAACATCGACCTCCCAAACCAAGACTGCGAAGAAACACCGTTAGTCTGTGCTTGTCGAAACGCTCACCTCGAGGCTTCTCTAACGCTCCTTCGCCATGGCGCGGATCCGAAGGGTCATCCTCTTGGACAAGACACTCCTCTGCACTGGCTCTGGAGATTTGAACAACACGAGATGATGCCAATGGCTCGAGGCCTGCTGGACGCTGGAGCCCTAATAGATGCCCCGTCGGGTGGTATGAGAGCCGAAGTCCTCAAAGCGCACGCCGATTGGGAGGGAACCATGTCTATCCAGACGACACCTCTCGGTAGATGTGTTCTGTTCCAGAACATTCACGCCGCGCAAGTCCTCATCGCACTTGGAGCTGACCCTATGATTCAAGTTGACGGAAAGTCACCCATCCAACTTGCCGCCATGCTAGCACTCCCAAATTTCCTTCGACTATTCCTATATCAAGATCATGATGAATCCAATATTTCAGGACTGTTCAATGGCTTTGATGATCTCGCTCTTTTGACGGCGACTCAGGAGCAAAAGGCTGGCAATAGAGATACTTTTTCCTTGCTCAGCCGACTTATCAGAAACGGCCCGAGATATCGCTCTGATGTCGAGGAAACACTTGCCATTTTCAAGGAGCAGAGAGAACTACTAGGCATCCCGTCTTCGAGTGGACCGTCAGGAGAAGCCTTGTGCATGCAAATTCGACTTGGAAATCGTGATATTGTGGAAGCGTTACTAAAAATGGGCCATAATCCCTCTGGCTCGCCTGATCATCGGCCCATGCGCGAAGCCATCATACTCAATGACGAGAAAGTATTTCGACTATTGAGAGATTACGGCTGCGAGGTCGAAAGTTATCCTGAATGGCCACAGACTCTTCTTCATGATCTGGCTGCGAGACCGGCTTCATCCCCCCCTGGAATTGTCATAGCGGAAGAGCTCATAGCGTCAGGGGTTTCTGTTACGGATCATCCAGCAGGGACTAGACCGCCTGTCGTCGAAGCCATCTTACATGGATACCTTGACCTAGCGAACCATCTCATTCAGCATGGGGCGCGGATTAGCAGTCCTTATCAATTGGGCCCTGAGCTTCCCAGGATTTCTATCTTCAAGGAGCTCGTTGAGGCACGAACGGAGACATCGCTGTCCATCCTCCGATCTCTGCTACGACCGAATGATACAACATCTGATCTAGGGCCTGCATTGCATCACAATGAGCATTTTGACTTCATCGTCGATCACCTCGGTGACCCCTCCGAACAGCAAAGCGCATGGACGATCCTTGCAACCTCACCACCAGCACGCAAAAACGTAGTCGAAGCAGAGATCTACATGGCGCAGGTCCAATGTATGCTTTCAGAGAACTCACCTTTCGCTACCAAAGACTCCATAAACTTTGATCATCCAAAACTTGGTACCGCTTTGTGCCGAGCCGCGCTGTTCCAAAATCATTTCCTTGTAGGAAAGCTTCTTCGTAGCGGCGCAGATCCCAATATCAGGTTCCGTCAAAACTTTGGACCTGCACAGCGATATTTTGGCGACGGATCACCAATCAATCTCGCGCTGGGATGTTACGAAGTAGCTATTGAAGGCTGGAGTGAGACAGTTCCGGATTCTATGCTGGAGGACATGCGAAGTGTGATAAATGAACTAGAGTCTATTCCGGACTATCCGGAAGAAGCGCTTACTCGCGGAGAGGCACTCAGGAAGCGGCACGAGGATATACTAAAGCTGCGAGATGATGGATGGGCTTTGCAGGCGCAGATGGCTAACATGAGCCTTGAGCAGGGGCCTGTTGACCTATCTAACATGAGCGCGGTACAAGCGCCGGAACTGGATGAGTCGCAACGAGAAATGTTCAAGGCTACAGAGACAATCATTCGCTGGATGTTTAACTCACAACGCTACGGAACAATTGGACGAGCAGAAATGGCACGGATAGCTGAAGGCGAGAACGCATAGCTTGTCTATCAATGAACACTATCCAAACAAGTTAGTATACACACTCCTATGCGCTGTTATCAACCTATTCCTGATGAGAACCATCGCGTGACCTACAGTAGTACTCACCCACCATCCCAACAAAAGATCCAGCTTCCTATCTCGACCACAATCTTAGAACAAATTCGGTACTTCAAGATGCGGGGATTGTCTCGCGTGCCTTGTTTATGGTACTGATGGTTGCCACGTGCCGGGCCATCTCCTTAAAACAGAACATGCAGTGCAACCCACACGCGATCGGTTAAATGGCTGATATCTCGAATCGGTAGGATTTCCGTATGCGAGATATCGTCAGAGGGGCAGAGATGCATTATTCTTGGCTCGTTTGGGTAATTACCTCGGTTCTCGTATATATAATGGTCTGTAAGTAATTGAAAGGAGATGGGTTTCTTGGTTTTGTGAACGTGAATGTGATAGCTGAAAAAGTATGCGACTGAATTGAGGCAGACCGCTTTGGAAGCCACTTATCGCATCACTTTGAGCCACCACCGAATGATGAGTAACTACTATAAATACCAGCAGCCATCGCATATTTCCTTCGCATACTTTTTGAACATGATTTTCTGAGTGAAAACAGTCGTTGACCCAGTTTTATCGTGGTCAAGATGTTCACCGCAACTTATCGCAATCTTTCATATGTGCTCCTGTTATACCTTGGCTTCACCACCTTCCTATTCCAGACAGTTTCATGCCTCGCCGTCCCTTCATCTGAAGATACTCCCAATGATAACGCCAAGCGAGCTGATGACTCCGGCGATGTCTACTTGCTCGGTGTTGGCAAGGCTGACGTGACTGGTCCTGTCGTCGAGCTCAATCTAATGGGATATGCCGACCTCGGGCAGATAGGAACAGGTCTGCGCCAGCGGCTTTACTCTCGCGCTTTTATCGTGGGTAATCCGGATGAACCTGAGGAGAGATTTGTGTACTTGGTTTTGGATACCCAGTCTGGCGATACTGCTGTTCGCAGGGGTATTCTGGAAGGGATCGCGGCTCTTGGGTCCGAGTACTCGGTCTACACTTCCGACAATGTCGCCGTCACCGGAACGCATTCACATGCTGGACCAGCAGGATGGAACAATTACCTCATGCCTCAGATCTCGGCTCTCGGATTCAATCAACAGGCATACCAGGCTATCGTTGATGGTGCTGTTCTATCTGTCAAGCGCGCGCACGAAAATCTCACCAAGGGCCGTCTCAGCGTAGGCAAGATCCGCATTGAAGATGTCAACATCAATCGCAGTCTGTATGCCTACCAGGCGAATCCAAAATCTGAGCGGGACAAGTACCAGGATGAAGTCGACAAGGAACTGACCATGCTCAAGTTCACTCGCGACTCGGACAACAAAGTCACTGGTGTATTGACATGGTTCTCGGTTCATGGCACAAGTCTTTACATGAACAATACCCTTGTCGCTGGTGATAACAAGGGTGTGAGTGCCTATCTACTTGAGCAAGCTGTGCGTGGAACCAGTGGGGCGACTGATGACTTCGTGGCTGGCTTTTCACAAGCTGCTGTCGCGGATACTACACCAAATGTCGAAGGAGCTTGGTGTGAAGATGGCTCAGGGCAGCAGTGCGACTTTAAGGATGCGACTTGTGGTGGCAAGATTGAAACTTGTCACGGAAGAGGTCCATTCTGGGGTTTGAATGACGGAGGCACCAAATCATGCTGGGAAATTGGCCGTCGCGTCTTCAAGCAGGCCGATAAGCTGTACAGCCAGATGCAAGACGGAGATGGTATTCCGGTCACGGGAAAAAGTGTTCTCGGATATCACTCATTCCACGACTTTTCAGACTTCACCTTTCAACTACCCAACGGCACTTCAGCAAAGACATGCGCAGCGGCTTTTGGGTACTCCTTTGCCGCTGGAACTACCGACGGTCCTGGGTACTTTGACTTTAAGCAGGGTGACTCCGGCGAACCCGATGCTAGCCCCTTCTGGGCTCTCGTATCAAAGTTCCTGCGTAATCCTACCAAGGAGCAAGTGGCATGTCAGTCGCCTAAGCCGATTCTCATTGACGCTGGTGAGATTACACTGCCTTATGCTTGGGCTCCCAACATCGTGGATATCCAGATGCTGCGCGTTGGTAATTTCTTCATAATTGTTTCTGCACCTGAGCTTACGACTATGTCTTCGCGACGGTGGCGCAAGAGTATTAGTGATGAGATTAAGGATAGAGGTGGTGTTGAAGGTGATCCTATTGTCGTCGCTGGTGGGCCTGGTAATACCTACGCGCATTACTGTACTACACCTGAAGAGTATGATGTGCAGCGCTACGAAGGTGGCTCGACTGTCCACGGGAGACATAGTCTTGACGCGTACATCAACCTGACCACGAGCTATCTTGGTTATCTCCTCCAGGAAAAGGGCGCTTCAAAGCCACCCACCGGTCCTTCTGCGCCTGATAACCGAAAGAACTCCATATCTCTCACCACAGGCGTCGTTTACGATAACCCCAAGATTGGCACCAAGTTCGGCGACGTTATCGAGGATGTGAGCAAGTCAGAGTTTTCCGTCGGCGATACCATTGGCGCTAGATTTGTTGCAGCCAATCCGCGGAACAATCTTCACCTGGAGGATACTTACGCGGCAGTTGAGAAGAAGGACGGATCTGAATGGGTTCAAGTTCGGACCGACGAAGATTGGGATCTTGTATTTGAGTGGAAGAGACTTGATGGGCTGCTTGGGTCGAGTGAGGTTGCTATCACTTGGGAGACCGGATGGCAGGATGCGAAGGATGTTGGTTCAGGAACGTACAGATTGAGCTACTATGGGGATAGCAAGACTCCCATCACAGGCAAGATCAATGCATTTACGGGTAGGAGTAGTGAGTTCACTATTTCGTAGATGCCTTACTTAGTCTGTAATGAGGCTATGTTAAACCTAAGATACTTTACTCCTTTCTAAGTAAATTTTTATCTCTAGTATTTTAAGTATCTAGTAAAACCGTTATATAGGTTTCCTAGTAGTTTAGATCTGTGAATAAACAATAGAAGCCTGGGCATTATATAGTAGATAAGATATATTGCCAACAGTAACTAGTTACCCTTACTATATTGCTACCCTTTTCTCCCCTGATAGAAGAAATTGCCAACAGTATCTAGTCAACGCTTACTGTCTTGCTATCCTTTTCGCTCCCCCTATACCCCTTCACTATCCCCTTCTCTGATATGTAAGACCTGATCCATCTACATAGAACTATATACTTAACAGCCACCTCGAAGGTTAAGCCTGGGCTGCAAACGCAGGTGATGAAACCACCTGAATCTGACAATTGACTGAGCCTAGATGATATAGTTCCAACTACACTTCTAGTTAACCACATGTCCACATAAGGTATGTTTCTGAGCACACTTACAAATGAGCCTGCTCTAATTATTCGGAGGAGGAGTCAGGACCAGGAGGGTAGTCATTGCCACGGCAATGGAGGATCTTCTCGCAACCCCGAGTCCAAGGATTGGCATAGGCGCCAGGACGACAGTTCTTCCAGGATTCGTTTCGCAGGTCACAAGGAGTGCCGTCTCTTCTAAGGCCACGATAGCTAATGTACTGTGCAGTACTAAAGCTAGTAAGGCAAAGGGTAGTAATAAGAGAGAGCTTCATCTTAGTTAAGGGTAATAATAGTTATTTTTAAGATCAGTTATGATTTAAGACTGAAGAGTAAGGAATATAAAAGTGCTGATATTTTAGTTAGTATTTAACAGTAGATTATATATATTTATATTCTTATACTTAACAATCCTTAAAGCTTAATATTCTATACTTTAAATCTACCTTAAGAGTTTAATATATTAGTATTAAATACTAAAAGAATATAAAAGTTAATAGTAAATATATATAATATTCTATTTACTAGCGGTACTATACTATAGAGCCTAGCTCTATCTAGTTAGTTTAATAAATCTATCTAAACTTTACCTTTTACTTGACCGAGAAGCACCCGACTGAAATTGATCCTTCATACACAGATTAATCTAGCCTACAGAAGTTCCCTTTAGCTGATTACTAGTTAGTAGCGCACTAACCAGCGTAGCCTAGCCCCTGGCGGCAGGTAAATGCTTTAAACTGGGCTGTGTAACTGAGTTTCGGCATCAACAGCATTTACAAGAACTCAGAATTATTTAGTTATCAGCAGAAGGCAATGTCAGTTGAGGGCTCTAGAGACTTAGCAATACATGTCTGTATGCAAAGTTTGATATACAGTGAGTAATTCTAGATCAAAGCCCGAGAGGGATACGTTCAATATACACCGCCTACTCTCCGGAGAACGCCGTCCGTAAACCGCCACATCCCACCGGCACAAAGAGACCGGGATCAGCAACTTGAACATTGTGAGAAGCTAGTAGTAGGCGCAGAACTCCTCGATGCAGGGACATCCCAGAAGAAGGGGAGAAGAATTGCCGTTCCTTGATGCCGATAAGACTTAGAGGCTAGTCCCTGGAATATCGTTAACTCCTTTCTAAGATTTGTTTACGAGTGAAACAGCCCCTCGATCGCAACTCTTCGTCCCATGATGAGTCACAAGATGGTCACAGTTATTAAAGTCAGGCAGACGAATCCTATATGCTGATGATACTGGATGCAATCACCGCATAGACTATTGCCAACACTTCCATGCACCTCTCGACAAGAAATGCTTTTTCCGATGCCGTGATGGATTTGAGTAGACGTAGACCTGGATGGGAGGGTGTACGATCGCCTTCTCAGTTTTCAAGCCAATCTAGGCATGGGATTCTAAAAAGGGCCGACTGGATGATTGAGGCTGTATGAACCTAAATGATCCTTCTGAGATGATCCCACTTTGGCTGCCGAGAAGACTTCTTCACTACAGGTAATCTTGATGGCACTTTTATCCTTTACGCTCAAAAAGCCCGTCTATGATGGTCAAGCAAACTGATTCCATCGATCCGGCGTCCATTCAATCTCATTTGCAGTTTCTTCAGATACATCGATTAGTGCGTCTCTGACTTCTCACCCACAATGCGGATATTTGCTCAATCCTTATTATACTAGCTTCCAGCCGAGTCTGACGTGGCGACGCCATTTGCCAGCAACTGTAAATACTCGCTCGCACTCTGCAGACCTAGGTGTGGCCGATAGCACGGCGAGAGCCATTCGTGACAGTCGTGCAGTGTTTGCACTTCTCCCACCGATACCGTAGTGGATCTATCACCAGTAGATCGTGCTTGGTATCGGGTTTCCGTAGCCAAGGATGATACACAACGGAGTTCCCATCCACGAAGCCTTCAAGCAAACAGCTTCGTTGAACCGCGAAGACGTTCTACAAGCCCGACGCCTCTCAAGTGCACTCATTGCCTTCGGTAGAGGCTCCCCATGGCTAGGAGTAGTGAAGTGAGGATTTCTTATGTCTCCCAGTCACTATATAATCTGGTCACCTTAGCTCGATTAAACCTTACATTGAATCGAGGACATATGCATGTAAAGAAGCCAGTGACTTTTATTAAGGCCGACACGCCCAGTTACTTATTATAGTTGTATACACAGACTCTTTGCTACTCTCAACATACCCTGCAGTGAACTCAAATTTAACCTTTCTTTATCGCAGGTTTCATAACAAATGGCAGTAGGCATCTGATTTCTAAAGCGTGAAGAATTGGTTTATTTCTCTGTTAATCGGATACTTAGCAAGTCCTTAAACCGATATGGCAGATTGATAATCCCTCGGGACATAAGATGAGGGGTCATACTTCCTGATGAAACATGTCAGACCACTGACCCATGCATGGCCACGTACCTTTCTGCATGTTGGTTACCGTAAATCCAGGATAGCCAGTGATATTGACCCTCGAAAGTTCGCTTAACACACTGCATGCATACTACCTACGCAATCATCTGCCATTCCCACCCGCAGATTCCCCCACCTGCATTCATCCCTCATTGAGCCATTTTCAGGTCATCAACTGCAACATGTCGACTGTAGAAGGAGATCCAGTCCTTCATCCTGACGAGCATGTAAGAGCATATCTAATCTATCAAAGTTAAACGCTGAGTAAGACTAGTTCGTCGACGATGCCGACTCGTCAATTGGGACAGTGCGCTTCTCAATCATCCATATCAAGAGACTCAGCTGACAGGCGACAGGATGCCGCGTCATCAACAACCAGCATCTCAAGTTCTGTCTTAAACTATCGGCTCGAAAATGGTAGAACCTACCATGGGTATAAAGACGGAAGTAAGAAGCATTACCATCCTCAGGTACTGATCTCTGACAACCTCACTAGAATATCATCTGCCGAATGATCAGGTCGAAAATGAGCGTCTAGGTATCGCATCGCGACGGTGTTTAAGCATATTGCTGACAGATCAGACCTCCAGCATAACCTTTTCCTGTTAACATTTGGCGATAGACTAGGCCTTGCTCCGCCGAATGAACCCGGTGTAAAGGCCGGACGCGTTCTCGATGTGGGAACGGGAACCGGGATATGGGCCATTGACTACGCCGATGAGCATCCAGAAGCTGAGGTATATCTCTCGCTGGACCCAATAGCATCTACTAACTGCATAGGTTATCGGGGTTGACCTGTCGCCAATCCAGCCCGCTTTGTGAGTAACCCCAGGCTGTACCTTTCCCAGCTAACATCTCAAGCGTCCCTCCAAACCTTCGTTTCATTATTGATGACATCGACGAAGACTGGGAATATGGCCAGTCATTCGACTATATCCATAGCAGAATGATGGTATTCAGTATTAAGGATTGGAAGGACTACATTCGCAAGATCTTCAAGCATGTATTCAACCTCCAGGGCATCTATAAGACTAACCATCCTAGCAATCTCAAACCTGGGGGCTATGTCGAGTTTCAAGAAACTGGAGGTATAATTCTCTCTGACGACGGGACTCTTACACCTGGCCACCCCCTTTCAAAGTGGTGTAATCTCCTCGGGGAGGCTTTTACTAAGCTCGGAAGTACCTCCATCGAATTCGACGAGATCAAAGCCATCATGCAAGAGGTCGGCTTTATCGACGTTGTCGACAAAAGATTTAAGTGGCCTACCAATCCGTGGCCTCGAGATAAGAAGTACAAGGAGTTGGGAATGTGGAATAACTATAATGCTTCAAACGCGTTGGAGTCGTTGACCATGGCGTCGTTTTCGAGAGCTCACGGATGGTCGCGAGAGGAAGTTATTGCGTTCCTTGTTGATGTGCGGAAGGATCTGAATAATCCCATTGTTCATGCTTATAATCCTATGTGAGTATCACAGACGTTGATATGGACTCGATGTTAACGACTGGTAGATGTTCTATCTTTGGAAAGAAACCGGATATTTGAGAGAGACAGGGGATAAGTGAAGATCCTAGGTTTGTGTTCACTGACTCCCGTATGTGAAAATCAAGAATGCTGGCGAACTATCTGATCCGATCCAATGCTATGTCGTGATTGATTTATGTGTTAGTAGCCTATGATCTTGGGGACTCCACGTCCAAACTGATGTCTTCATGGTACTCCATGAGTTCCGTGTCATGTTCCTGTTTTGGCTGTTCAAACGGCCTACTTCCCAATCAACACTAGAATACAGACAAGAGCTTCCAATCCTTACTAACTCCCTTGGCAAAAAGGAACAGAAGAGCCGACACTGCATATGCTGTGCCACAGAAGAAAACCAAGGCGTTGTAGTGGTTGCCGTCACTTGTTCCTAAGATCAATCCTGAGATAGGAACTCCGGCCAATGTGGCAAAGCTCACCACACCGTAGGCTGTTCCATACCTGGTAGCATATTCCTCTGTTTTGCAGAGCTGGGCTACACATACTGGTGTCAAGCTGAAAGCTGTGCCGCTGAAAAAGCCATATGTTACAGCGAAGGTAATGACAACAGCAGCGTCAGATCTCGCATGAAGCCATAAGCAAAATATTGACAAGGTGGAGAGAGTTGCGCAAATAATCATAACGTTGAACCGACCGAGTCTATCGGCAACCATCCCAGGTAGACAGCGTCCCAAGGTAGATGCCGAGTTCAGAATCGCTAGTATGTTCGGAGATAGGCCATGAAGTCCATGGAAAGAGGTGTATGTGGTGATGTATGCGGGAGGCACCAAGACAGCCCAGTCAAGAATAAATATGGCCATCATTGTCAGGGTGAATCTGGTATCTTTGAATCCCTTCCAGTCGAGAACAAGGCGCGAGGTTGGATTTGCTGGGAGCCGTGTCTTGAGGAGAGGCAAACTGGCTAGGAAACATAACAAAGTAATGAGCGCGAAGCATCGCATTGTCCACGAGAATCCGATCCGACGTGAGAGATGCGAAAAGGCGAGGGGATAGGAGAGACCCCCGATGCCACCGGCAGTTGTTGCTAGGCCAGTCGCCAATCCGCGATTTTGCATGAACCAGTGTCCAAGGGTGGCGATGCTGGTGGTCCATATGATCGAAGAAGACAGACCTCCCAGACACCCAAAGGCAAGCATAAACTGGTAGTATTCTTGTCATCGAATGAGGTTAGCATAGGATTCTGCTTATCTCGTTCGCACGGGGACTTCCTTACCTGTACAGAAACTCGTACATATCAGCGATACGACTAAGCCACATGCTCCAGTAGGAAACAAGTATTTAAGACCATAACGATCAAATATTGGACCTACGGGAGTGTAAGATACCTCTCTGACGATTGATGTGGACGAGCTTACCCGCCTGGATACCACCAAAGAAAAAAAGAAAGGCAAAGGTGCTGAATATCCACGCGATCTGGGGCTCCGAGTATTTATCGAGCTGATTGACCAGGAGCCATGCTTGGAAAATACCGGTCGAGTTGAGGAGACCTGAGGCTGGGAACAGAGCCAGCCATGCACCCAAAACGACGCTATACGCCTTGAACCCACGGTCAGGGTAGGACTCAAAAATGGTTGGATTTACGGTGGAAGTCATTTTGAAGCCGAGATGATTGGTAAGTCATGCAAAATTGTCAGAGGTTATTGGGGATTAGAAACACTTGCTTGTCAATCAAAGGGCGTATTGCGGGTCACCTGTAGAATATTACTTAACTCAGAAAAGTAACAATATCAAGCATGAAAGATTAGCCACCTTATATGAAAGAGAATTTAAATAACTCTAGGTTTAAGAATGTAAAATCTTTATCTTCTGTCATCAGACAACAAAGCAGAATGTAAGTATAATTTCAAGTCTATCAGAAGCTAAACTTGTATTATTTAACATAGTAGTTAGGAAGTCAATTTAGACCTTTATGTTTTGCTTAAAGTATTCTCCTGTATAAAGATCAAAATGCCCACATCCATCCAGGTAGAGTAATTATTTGGGTTCTCGCGCCTTGTTAAAGGCACCCATTTGTGATAGCGTTTGCACCAGGATATCGTTGCCAGGAACAACAAACAAAAGTAGTCTTGGGGAGACTCGATGAATCATAGCCTGGCCCTCAAAGCTAAGCATGTGCAGCTGGGTCTGCGAAGTGATGTAGTTCTCCCAGCGGCTCCCACAGGTCTTCTAGAGGCTGAGTAGATCGTAGGCGTCCTTGGTGGGGAACATGGCATTTCTCGTAGCTGGATCTGGAGACTCTCGACCAGCAGCAATCAGCGGAATGGTTGGCGGGTCTAATCCAGAGGTAATCTGACGCCGGTCCTCTAGCAGAGTCGAGATGCGATTCTCGAATGCGAGTGATCTGACCTCGCCTGAAACAGCGGGGCACTGGATGATAGTAGCTTTGATCCGCTTATCGATTGCTGCAGCATAGATGACATTCCCGCGAGAAAAGCTGCTACCCCAGTATACACGACCGCTGAAACCAGGACAGCTGAAGAGCTTTACACCTACATGGTGGAGTTGTACCCTAACCGCCTCAAGCCTGGGTCTCTATGGGCGGGTGTTGTTTTAGTTTATAACCTATAGCTTAATGCAATGTAATAGCTAGACAGCGCATTTTAGCTACAGACTGCCAATTCTGGGTCTGGAGTTACCAGCCAGGAGGTGATGCTCGAACCGACCTTAAACGCACCGTCTTTTGTTATCAACGATCGGAGTGGTAGTCACGTAAACGGCTATTGGCGGTTTTGAAGTGAATAGCTTATGGGCTAGAAGTGTTATTTGCAGTTGAGACTTGTGGCTGAGAGCTTATTCGCAGAGAGAACCTAGCTACTATATATCTTACTATCTCGAACTTTTAGAGTAATAAGTAGGGTTCACTTTATCTACTATAATGAAAGCATTATTTAAGGATTAACGGACATCTCATTAACCTTAAGCTCTCCTACAAGGTTTTTTAACAAATGTGCAGCTAAATCCTCCCTTCGCTTCACAACACTAACAGGCCAATGGCTCCGCACGGCTTGCTGTAAAACCAGCTGATCCGCGTCCTCCTCTTCTAGTTCCAGCGCCTCTTTGACAAGGTCCAGCTCTTGCGGTCGCATCCGGGCTCGGACTACTCGATACAAGGCTTTCGACAGGTAGTGATTGCGATGCTGTTGGTACAGGCCATATACCACCAGCATCAGAGTTGAACGCATAAGTTCTAGGTCGGCGTGTGGGGTCTGGTCGTCAATTCTGTCGAGGCACCTGAAGCCTATGGATATGAGTGGTACAACGATAAATGAGTCCATTGTCTCGAAACCATGGCGGATGTAGTAGAGACGCATGATGGTTTGCACGTTTCTTACAGCTTCAGCTATAATGTCTTTGACATTCGGCTCTTGATCCAGCACCATGCCAATCTCAGTATTGTCCAGGGGTTTCATAATGGCGAGAATAAGGTGTTGTAGATAATGACTTGAAGCGTCAGCATGCCCAAGTGCAGGTGTAAGGGTGGGGCGATGAAAGAAGCTTACTGCAGCTGCAATTGAGCAGGGAAAACAATGCCCTTTGGTTGAAGACAATCAGGTAAAGCAGCTTGCCACTCCTTGAGCTGTGTGTAGAGCTCGTAGGCCTCTTTGACCCGCACTCTCGTGCCCCTTGTGTACGACATGGTACAGAATCTCTGCATAATATTACGCATCTCGCTCTTTGCCTTGAATAGATGACCGAAGAGTGACGGGGTAAGGTGTGCGTTTTGTGGGTATTTGACCCATATCTCACCATACCATTGGGAATCGGCCTCAGGGTCCGGCAGAGACTCAACAGGAGGCTTTATCAGAAGGGGAGCTTGCTGCAAGGCAAAGCTTACAAGCCTGTATCCGTCGTTATTAGAGATCAAACTGCTTCATTGGAGCGTAACTCACGCATCCCAGCTATAAACCGCCCAGGCTGTAAAGACATTGCCCTTGCGTGTTCGTTCGGATGAGCCTGGAATAGGAGTATCGAAAAGGTTGAGTTGGTTTGCCATAGAAACTGAACTGATCCTATAGACTTGGCCTATCTCATCTAAGCCAGAAAGGTTGTGGAATACGTTGAAGATAATACCAGCATGGACAGTTGTGATACGTGGTTCGAGAGCCTCTAGTTCCCAGAGACGCTTTGCTTCGGCCATGAAACGGTAGGTAAGAGTCTTGGGATTCCAATACTCAGCGCGGTCTGGTAACGGTGTATAACAGATCTGGGAGGATGTCAATTCGTGACTATTTCGTGCTCGTTCTCAATCTTACACAGCAGTAGGCGAGTACAGCGTTGACCAACAACTCAGAGCAAAAGTCCTTCCTAAGCCCTATCATGTCTTGCAGGAAATAGTCCTTTTGGAAGGCAGATGTGAAGGAATATTCACAGTGCAGCCAAACGCCAAGGAGATCCCTCATTAAAGTATCATCTTTACAAACAGAAGTCCAGAGCGATGGTTTGGCATTGCTGAGAAGTGGATCGACAACATGTGCCGCATGGAACGGCATCAAGTATGCTGTTGAGTGTGTATTGCGTTGGTTTGATGTATCTGCATCATGTACTCTGGAAGATTCTGAAGGTGATGAAATATTGTCTTGAGAGTAGAGTGAGGCACCCTCGTATATGAGGGTGTCTAGATATGGGTTGTTGTGAAGCAACTCCTGAGGCATGTTAGTTTTGTATAGGAGTTTATATCGAAGTCGAGTTTCTGGCGCAACAGCGAGCTGCACTAACGCATCGGCTGCCATGACCTGATTGAGAATTGTCTCTGCAGGAGTTCCAGATCGCATTCTGGATAGGACATGCTGGGCTTCTGACTCAGGAAGTGAGGTCAAGAGGTCAACAAGCTTGCTTTGGCTAGCTTCACGGGCTTGCAGAGCATCGTAATCGTTTTTGAGGGCCTTGAGTGCCGTCCCTCCAGGTGCTGCGGCATACTCGCATGTGAGTCCCAGACGTTCACAGCGGTGGCAAAAGGGTCTATCGCCAGAGCACTGTGTGGCGATTTCGGGTTCAGCTACTGTTACGCGTTCTTTGGTATCAATACGCTTGCCTTGACTTTCGCCTTTCGGCAGTCCTGACAGGCAACAGGCACGCTAGGCCGGGACTTTGGGAGCGGAGCCGAGCTAGTCAGGAACGGAGGTGCCTGCGGGGCGAGTTGGCGCGATGAGGCTGACGACGCCGATGGCAGCAGGCGGCGCAACGGGCGGGACTTTTGATGTACCATTACGGGCTCGGGGGCTCAAGTCCTAGGTGCAAAGACGTGTGTTTGTAGGGCAATGCATATGCTGGGGGTGATCTTACCGCTTCCCCTTGAAGCTTGCTTTAGTTTGGAATTACCCCACCATACTTACTCACGTTAGCGAGGGTTGGCTCATCGTTATTGGACAACAAGCGCCGGAGGTAGCTCCGCTCCACTTGACCAATCACATACTTTGACGTAGCTCTATCGATGTAAGTAGCACCTGTTCTGGTTGAGACTTAATTAATCCATAGGCTTCATGTCGCAGTTAGCCAGCTTCGAGATGGTATACGTGGGGTAATGCTCGGATTCGATTCCTCCGCATGCTTGGGGATTATGATTCGAACAACCCCTATACCTAGGTAGAAATTCCGCCTTCCCCCCCTCACTTGACAATCTGTTAACAAACGTGTTTGAGGCATAGTTGGCAGCAGTTCTAAACACAGTTATCAGAGCTTCCTTTCCACAGTCTATTCTTATGAGTGCGGATAAAAACATTACTGTCGCCTGAATCTTTTGTCGACTATACTGCTTTCGTTAAGGTTGTCACTCGGCCTTTCTGATCGGGGTAATAGTACTAGAGCCTGGACAGCGTTTATGAAACAGAAGTATAGGGTGAACTGGGTGTGGACAAGCATATATAGCATTTCCAGCCTTACTATAGTAGTTTTCCCGCATAGGCATGTTATGCTCTAGAGCAAGATCAGAAGCCCAGACATTTTTAACCGCGTTTCGAGTTCGACCAGAGATTCACTATACGTAGTGGTTGCTAACAGAGGGAGCACATGAGATAGTAATGATAAGATTATATCAACATAGAACGAGCATGTAAGGCTAGGGGACGTTCGGGGGCATAGTAACTCAGGGAAGATCGTATTTAGCAGCCCAGGTAGTAATTATAGGCCTCGAACTTCAAAAAAGGGTATAAGTAATTAAGAAGGACTAAATCATAACTGGTATAGCGATTAGGGATATGAGGAGGGCCGGCGCGGGACGGGTTCGGGCTAAGGGGTTCGCATAATTAAGGACGAGCACCAAGCGGTACAGGTTAGCCTGGCGCAAGCGCTACAAATTGCAAACTTACCGTGTCTCAGTTGACCCCTCCAGCAACCAACTTCTGAACAAGCATTGAGCTCGTTTCAGTCAGTACTACACTGTGGCGTTCGCCATGTGCTTGCGGCACCGCGACCTCTTTATACCACAGACAGACCTCCTACCAATGTCTGTCCGCTGTTTTTTTCTCACTCGCTAGTCTAGTCTAGGAAATGCGGGCATTGTTCAATTAGCGCTAGCTATTTCCGAGCAGACAATGCTTTGTGTCAGCCACTAATTAACTCGGGTGCGAGAACAAGCCTTGGCATCTTCGGTCTAGCCCCTTGTCGTCTGACTTGATCATTTCTTAATCCTTATCAGCTCACTAATGGAAGCAAAATACTACAATCTGACGCAACTATTAAGACTACACTGTCCTAAATGATCTAGCACAATCAACCTTGTTTTAAATACTTTATACGTCTAGTTAAAGTTGCTCTGTCGCCATTCTCAGCTTAAATTAGGCTCTGGACAGAGTACAGAAATCGGAACTCAATGACCTGACCTGTACGCCATGATAAGGATGCCAACTAAAGAATCGGTAATGCTATATAGTGTAAAGTTTATTTCGAGTACGCCTTTTATTCCACCACTAACATTCACTGGCTGACTTTGCGCTAGCTAGGGACCCTGCCTACGGCTGCGTTCCCCGATTTGTTGGAGGAAAGACTGCTTTAGACAGAGGCCGACAGCCCAGACTTTTCCCGGGCTTGGGCGGGGGATTCCAGCCCAAATCTGGTGACCAGACGCGCCTTCAGCCCTGGTGCACTGACATTTGCCAGGCCGTATTGACACCATGCTTGCGTTTTGAAGCTAACTTCCTAGCTATCATGATGCTGCCCGAGTCATGCCCCGTCTAACCGAGCGACTTGGGCCCCACTGACCACAGTGTCAGCGTTCAACTCCAGATATTATTATAAGGTTGGCGGCCTGTGCACTAACAAGGGGTAAACACGAGGGTTTGATCGAGCCCCGAAGACTAAAAACTCGGTTAAATGCTCTGCGCTCGTTCACTCAATGCGACACTTTAATCCATCCGTCCTGTTTGGAGCTTTACCACTATGGCGTATGGTACTGTTAACTATCGGTCTGATGCCAACCTTTCAAACATTCTCATCGTTCCTCACGCAACGTTCAGCGTTGTTGCTACCATCTTGGTTGGCTTGCGCTTATATACCGCACGACACATCACAAAGACAAAGTGGTGCATCAGCGAATACGTTTCTATAGCCGCGCTTGTGAGTATCGTGCTACCAGGTGCTAGATGAAACATGACTGATTAAAAAGGTCGCAAACCATATCCTTCTCATTGCTGAAGGGGTCGGTTAGTTTCCTGTTCTATCTTCTCGTTCAAGTGATGGCGCTGACAGAGTATTGAAGCTGTGCATTTTGGCTATGGACAAGATATCGCCAAAGTCGCAACCGAGTTTACTGGCGGTGTTACCAGCTTCCTCAAGGTATGCGCCAAACCCATACTCTTTGCTTCTATATTGAATGCAGCAATCTCATGTTTCATCGCTAGGTCGTCGTTGTGATCGAGGTCACATATGGCATAGCATGTCCATTATCCAAGATTTCAGTCCTTGCTATGTACTATCGCATCTTCTCGGCATCTCGCCTCCTTCGTTATTCCACATGGGTTATGGTGTCAATGATGGCCGGATGGGGAATTGCTGTCGTCTTAGTTAGCAGTATGTCCCCTCTGTCCCTTTGCATCCTTGATATAGTGTACTGACTCGTCATTGCAGTCTTTGCCTGCATACCAATCCGCGGCTCTTGGGACAAATCTATACCGAGCAAATGCATCGACAGCAACAAGTTCTTCGTTGGCATTACAATTCCGAATATCGTTTTTGATGTCCTCACGGTCGCACTCCCGGTTCGCGAGCTCTGGAAATTACAGATGAACAGAGACAAGAAATGGGCCATAACTACCATGTTTGTACTAGGAGGCAGGTATGTATCAGACTGCTCGCCAAGATTGACCCCAAGTCACGTATAATAACATTTCTGTCCACCAGTGTTGTCCTTGCCTCTATCGCTCGCCTCGTTTGCTATCTTATCTACCAAACAGCAGAGAACATCACCCAGACCCTCATCTTTGGCCACACTGCCTCGTCCCTCGAACTATGCCTGGCCATCATTGCAGCTTGTTTGCCACCGTGTGCGCCTCTTCTAAAGCGCATGTTGGGTGGTGTAATTACGTCTGTTACGAAGGACACGGGGTCGGGGAAAACGAACACGCTGATTACGATTGGTCAGAAGTCCAACCGCCGAGGTATCACGACGACGACTATTGATACAGGGGAAGCCATGGACGGTTCTTTTGAGCGGCTTGATGATGCTGGAAGCTTTCAGGGCTCTACTGATGGATTGTATTATGATAGGTCTGCTGGGGCAGATACGAGAAAGGAGAAAAGAGCTCAGACGCATATAAGACGTCAAGTGGATGTAGACATCCACGTTGAGGATATTCCGATGAGAAACCTTTAGTAGGCTTAAGATATAATGCCTTTTCCATATTTCAGTTACAAATAGAACGATAGGAACTGTTTGGCTCAGAGATATATATGTTTTTGCAGTCATGTGCTGAATCCGGCGCTGGCTCTGATAGAGTCAGAAACCTCCTTTCCCGAGGTGACAGTCACTCCAAGATCGGTTGTTTCCTCCATTGAACCGACTTCTACTAGGTTCTCTCTGCTGGAATAAGCTCACAGCTACAAGTCTTAACTGCAAATTTTCTACATCTTCGTCCTTGAGCACAATGTCAAGAGTACCAAAGAAAGTGTTAATTCGACTAGGAAGACTTCTTGCCATGGAGAATGACGATGATCTCGTAGAGCTCCTTAAAAACGACAATTGCGCGCTATTCCTCTGGTACATACCTACTATTGCTAAGTTTACGCGGTATGAGATTCGGGATTCTAGATGGAGGTTAATGGTCTTATGAATCAATAAAAGCCCTGCTAAGTAATTGCTATAGTGAATTCAGTAGCTATATTCCCCTATCATAGTAACTATCAAAACAACATTAACCAGACAGTTTGCTACAGCATTTAGATCATGTACATACATTAATTAGCCAAACTGGCACCAGCTCGGTTTAATAAGTCTCTCAAACTATCCTTATATGCCTTCTGGAATCTTTCATCCAAATTCAAAAAGTTGATGGCATTTCCAGCTAGCATCATTGCACGTTGTTCCATTGAAAGAAACTCAGACAATGACCCATCAGACGTCAACATCTTGCCGGCTTCAGGGACTTCGCCAAGAGGAAAGGGATAGTCGCTTCCCATGAGAATACGATCTACTCTTATCTTCTTGCAGAGGTATGCAAGGAGATCCGGGTCATGTACTAGGCTGTCTATCCAGAGATTGTCGCCGGAGCTAAGGTGGTCTGAGGGACTTCGACCTCCAGCTCTTGAAGCGACCAAGTCTGGCCTGCAATTGTATCCGTGTTCAATTCTTCCCATAAGCGTTGGGAATGCTCCTCCTGCGTGGGCGAAGCAGAAGCGCAATCGGGGGTATCGCAGCAGGAGACCGGAAGATGTCAAGGCCAGCATTGATAAGGCTGTCTCACATGGCCTGGTGGTGATCAGTTAGCATCTTGATTGAAACATACGGCTATGGGAAGGGACAATTACATACATTCCGATTAGCCATGAAGACCAATACTGGCCCCATCGATGTTCATTCTCTTTGAGGAGAGAGTAGCCCAGCGGATGGACAAAGACTGGCATATCTAACTCTTGGCAGGCAGCCCAAAATGGGTCCAACTGAGGGTCGTCAAGGTTCATTTCACCAATCGTCGTACCGATCTCGACGCCCTTTAGTCCGAGGTCGTATTTCGCTCGCTTCAGCTCTTCCACAGATGCTTGCACGTCTTGCAGTGGAACTGTCGCAAGACCAACAAATCGGGTCGGGTATTCTGTGCACACCTGCGACAGGTGATCATTGAGCGCCCGGGCCAATTGGGCCACCATTTTGCCTGGCTTGTCGTAGAAGAATAGGATCGGAACTGTGCTCAATACCTGGACGTGGACACCAGACTGGTCCATGTCCCTTAGGCGTACTTTCGGGTCGAAACAGTTGTCTTGGACGGTTCGGAAATGTTTCGAATCGACATAGATATCAACTGATTCTCCATCCACTGGCGACGGCTTTAGTTCAATCCAAGAGTTCGATTGAGTTCCATTCTGCTCAGAATCAGATAGCCGTGGTAAGGTCCGTGGCATAACATGTGTATGAAGATCGATGCGATAGAACTTATTATCGACCATCCCAGATGAGTGCCTGCCTTCAGTTTTGATGCCATTACTGCAGCCTTTGCATTGAGTCGTCATTGTCAGCGTGTCAACTGCCATTGTGTGGAGATGTGAGAATGTTCTTGAAGTGGTAGCCAAGTTTGGTACGCTGCCCCGATATGTCTTTGGACATGGATACTTGGCGTCTTTGATAAGTTATATCATTTCGGAAAGGCTTAAGTTCTGATTTCGTGCCTAAGCTCGCTCAATATCCGACAGGCGGCCCGCGCATCATGCATGCAAGAGTGGAGATGGAACGAACCACCAACTATCTATTTGCCGGCGTATCTACCATAAACAAGATGTGACCTACTGCGAAGTCAACGAGGGGCATGGCCAATCACCCTCATGATATCCCATCGGTAGACGTCCACAAGCGGAATATTTATAGCTATCTCCAGGTCGTTGTAGGGAGGATGATTGATGCCGAGCTAATAGAGTTTGTCCATATCCGATCACCCTAGCAGAGCGGGCCGATTGCCGAAGCCATATAACCTATACTACCTCTAGGGGGTGCCCGATAGAGCTAAAACGCGATTCTATCTTGTATCTGAAGAGCATGGGGAGTTACCGGTAAACGAAGTTATATCGTTGGTTGCTCCAAGGTTGGACTTCACGGCAATCTATTCAAGTAGTGCAATCGCGGGCTCCCTATCTACCAACCACGCATCGCATCTTCTGACAGCGACGTGCTGAATCTGAGATAGCCAACTTACTGGGAAGGGCGCTACATTGGTAGATGCAGAGTCCTCACAACAGTAAAAACATCTCGACTATAGTTACCTCCTTCGCGCCCCGTTCCCGAGTTCTTTATACCACCAAAAGGTGTACTCAGCTCCCTGACCAACCAACAATTCACCCAGACAAGCCCCGCGTCAAGTTGCTCACCGACGCGTCTCATCCGCGCACCATCCTTTGTCAACAGAACAGCAGCAAGTCCATACGCACTATCATTCGCCAGCTGGACACACTCTTCTTCGGTTTCGAACCTGGTGATGGTGACGACAGGGCCGAAGATCTCGTCTTGCATGATTCGCGACGATGTACTGACGTCGGTTAAGATCACTGGCTCTACCCAATAGCCATTGCTGGGCTCGAGGGGCGGCACAGATCCTGTGATGAAAGTGACATTCTCCTCTTTTGCCAGTGCGAGATATGATACTATCTTGTTATAATGCTGTAGTGAGGCTACCGCCCCAGTGCGGTCGCCACATCTGTAGTTTACCTCGACGTATGCTTTTAGCAAAGGGACGAATGAATCGTAGATACTGGACTGGACGTAGATTCGAGAACCGCATAAGCAGATCTAATGAGGTCAGTGTCGAGAATCCCAGTCAGGTATGTATCTGCAGGTCTTACCTCTCCTTGGTTCTCGAACGCTGCTGTAGCGGCTGTCTGAACTGCTTTTTCGAGATCCACATCATCAAACACCAAAGTCGGGTTCTTGCCACCCAACTCGAGGGAAATATGCTTGTAGATCTGGTCCGCCGTGCCTCTACGGATCTTTATCCCTGTTGCTGTACTCCCAGTGAAAGACACGCCCTTGACAAGTGGGCTCTGCACAAGTCGCGAGCCCGTAGTAGCTCCGTCGCCAAAGACTATGTTGATAACACCAGGTGGAATCTCTGCTAGCCGAAATATCTCGCAGAGCAGGAATGCAGACATGGACGTGAACTCTGAAGGTTTCGCGACTGCTGTGCAACCAAAGGCTAGACAAGGTGCGATCTTCCAGGTTAGTAAGTACAAGGGCATGTTCCAGGGAGAGATGAGTGCAAACACGCCGGTTGGTGATCGGTGCTCGTACGTGAGAGCGACTCCATCAATCATTCTTACTGCGTTCTCTTGGTGGAGAATAAAAGTCGAGAAGTATCTAAATGAAACCTAGGTTAGCGAGATACTACTCTAGAGTTGAGTGTTATCTACCTGAAATTTGTCGCAGCCCGGTCTACTTCGACTCTCGCCCTGGCCAGAGTTTTGCCCTGATCTATGCTCTCCCAAACGGCAAGGAGTTCCTTGTTTTCCTCAATCAAACACGCCACACGCTCAAGAAGCTTGGACCTGAAGGCTGCTGTGGTTTTAGACCATGTTTTGAACGCATCAGTAGCAGCCTGCAGGGCGTGGTCAACCTGAGCAGTGCTACTGATCGGGACCCGAGCAAAGGGTTTGCCGGTCTTGGGATTTATGGAATCAACGTAATTGGCTGGTGAAGAGTTGTGGAATTCATTGGAGACATAGTTTTGCAGGGAAAGTTGCGCTGGAACGTTGTCTGAAGATATGAAGCGCTCGGCAGTCTCCAGGGTCCGGAGCCCCCAGGCTGTTTTGATGGGACTCATGGGAGAGCCTGTCATTGGTGTTCGAATTGGTTATATGCTTGCTGTGCTTGTTAGTTGGTTAGGCATGGGTGAAAATATGTTGCAGTGTATTTGATTGAAGATGCAAAATTATCACATTGAAGACGGTGACAACCGGTAACGGCGCCGACTCGGAACTAATGACGGTTGTTGTCAAGATCAGGGAAGCTGGTGGCGGCCCGAATCCCGGCTCATCCACAAAGTGTCGGCAAGCGGGTAGCCACCACTTAACTAACCCAACGATGGGCAATCTTAACATCCTCTCAGTGAATATCAACGATTGACTCTCTTGAAAAAAGTTGAATTCTTAGTATCGACAAACAAAGTCATTCAAAATGTCGTCACCAAACGGCGAACCCTTCTTTCTCCCAGCCGAAAGAGCTCAATCGCTCGCCAACTATCCCCACGCCAGAATAATACCTCAATCCGCCAAAACCATCTTCGTCTCTGGAACCTCATCACGTCGCGGCGATAACACAGTCGTCGGCTGCACCACAGACGCCGACGGAACGCACCACCTTGACATTTCCCTACAAACTGAAGCGGTGCTGCAAAACATCGGAGCCATTATTGACGGGGCAACAAACGGCGCATGTGGACTGCAGAATGTGATCAACGCTACTGTTTTCTTGACCGACATGAAAGATTATGCTGGGATGAACAAGGAGTGGAACAAGGTATGGCCGGACAAGACAAAGGCGCCTGCGAGGACGTGTATACAGGTTGCTGCTTTGCCGAATGAGAGGTTGAACGTGGAGATTCAGTGCACTGTTTTGTGGGCGGAATAGATGTTAATTCCAGCGCTGGGATTGGACACTATGGACTAGGCTTCTGAGAGCGACGTCCAATGGATATGCGATAATAAAAAGAGATCTGCAACTATCCTTGACACGATATGCCGATTAGCCGGCTATTGGTTGTCAAGATTGTAGATAACTGTCAGAAGATAAGATAAAGACGTTTTCTTATTGCACTGAACCTACGGAGTACGGAGCACTCCGTACTATAATTTAGAGATGAATTATACTTGTTCAGGCAGGTACATAATGTCACTCGACTTGTGATCTTCAAATCAGATACTGACCTACCTAACTAGGTGTATAAGTCCTTATAGTCGCTCACCTATCAATGGGTTATCTACGAAACGTGCCGGCAATTACGTGCCGAGCAGTAGCGGTTTGCAGCTGCTGTCAAAGGACCTTTGTCCAGCACATCAGACTGAGCCCGGCTATAAGACTAGATTGGGCCAATTGAGCGCTTGTATCGGTCGCCCAACTAAGCAAGATTACCGACTATGTAATTGAGGACTATGTATATAGTGCCGTGTCGAGGGCTTTCACAGATACACCAACATCATCTGTTTAGATATCTTCCGGTCTGATAATGATGCTTAAATCTCTTCTCTTGGCCTCTGGGGCTATCCGTGCCGTTCATGGTTGGGGTGTTTTAGGCCATGCCACGGTTGCCTATATTGCTCAGCACTTTCTCGACGATGACGTTGCTTCCTGGTAAACTCATTATACTTCGCTGCCAGTTTCACAGTACTGACTTTGGAATAGGGCACAGGGTGTTCTGGGCGATACCTCAGACTCATACCTTGCCAACATCGCCTCGTGGGCTGACACCTACCGCACAACCGCAGCTGGAAAATGGTCTGCCCCTCTGCACTTTATTGATGCAGAGGACAGCCCGCCAACAAACTGCAACGTGGACTATGATCGTGACTGCGGCAGTTCTGGATGCTCCATCTCTGCTGTTGCCAACTACACTCAACGTGTAGGAGATAGTCGTCTGACAAAAGCAAACAAGGCCGAGGCTCTCAAGTTCCTTGTGCACTTTCTGGGCGATATTACTCAGCCGCTGCATGATGAGGCCTACGAGGTGGGCGGGAATGATATCAAGGTCACGTTCAATGGTTACTCTGGTGATAATCTGCATTCAGACTGGGACACCTACATGCCCGAGAAACTGATCGGTGGTCATGCCCTGACTGATGCGCAATCGTGGGCAAACACACTCATCTCTGATATCGTGTCTGGCTCTTACAAGTCTCAAGCTGCTTCTTGGATCGCAGACAGCGACGTGACTGATCCCATCACATCAGCTACAGCATGGGCCTCAGATGCTAACGCTTATGTCTGCACCGTTGTCATGCCCAATGGTGCTGCAGCCCTGCAGACAGGCGATCTTTACCCGACATATTACAACTCTGTGATCCCGACCATCGAACTGCAGATTGCCAAGGGCGGGTATCGTTTGGCTCATTGGCTGAACAGCATCTACTCTGCCAAGATTGCGACTCGTTCTGTGCACAAGCTGAATGCACGAAAGCCACTGCCAGACTTGATGGGACGAGATTTGCTTCCTGCGGCACGACCTTTGAGCCGGGCTAAGTTGGCGAGGGAGGCAATGAGTGGAAGTTGCTGTGGATCAGGGCATTCTCATTAGATTTCATTTAGCGGGAGGATCATGATTGATTTAGAGAAGCTCAGGCTATGTGTCTAGTACTATTTACATTGATATGGCTAATAGCTAGCCGTAACCTCAATCTCAACATCAGTGTTCAAAGGCAGCTGATAGACAGCCACACAAGTGCGGCACTTAGATGTGAACATCAGTCAAAGAATAGAGGTAAGGGATTTATTTAGTATTACTTACAGGTTTGGGCTCAGTAGGAAAGAACTCATCCCACGCGACATTGAAGGCGCCGAAGTCCTTCATGTCGGTCAGGAAGACATTGGCCTTCACCACTCGGTCCAGGCTACTGCCAGCAGCTTCGAGTACGATTTTGAGGTTCTTGAGTGCCATGCGGGCTCGGTCCGTGACGGTACCGGGAACCAGATCGTCGGTTGCGGGATCAATGCCGATGGAGCCGCTGCAGTAGACCATGCCATTGTATTTGACAGCTTGGGAGAACTGAGTCAGAGGGGCACAGGCGTCAGCCGTGTAGACTGCTTCAAACTTGGACATGATGAAGGGCGGGAGGACAGAATAGATTGAAATGAGTGGGTGTAAGGGTCTCAGTGCAAAAAGAGTAATTGTCTGACTGTGAGTTTTGTCTTGCCAAGATTCACGGAATTTCACAACGTATTGAGATTATATACTGTGGTCCCGCCGCTTCTGCCACTTGAACGGAATACATGTCCTATTGTAGTATTTTACGCGGTAGATGTTGCAAACTAGAGCTGTAACCAGTCACTTCTTCCTTGACTGGCTCCACTACCCTGGAGTGGAGAGGTTTTTGCAAGGCAAGAAACTCCAAGTTGAAAAAGCTGGAGTCGTGATGGGGCTAGCTTAAGCCAAAGAAAGCAAAGTAAGCGGCGCTACCTATCTTTGGCATCGTTCATGTGGATCTCTAGATCATCCCGGCACATGCCGAGGAGTCAAGTGGGCCAGAAAAGACGCCGTCGGCTGAGGCAACGCAATCGTTGACCAATGAACAAGCCGTCAAACATCTGGGCCTCGCTCGATCTTGACATTCATCACATCAAGGGCGTAGACTACTTGTGCAAATTAATATCTAGTCTAGCGGTAGGGCCAGATACTTAAACATCTCTTCTGGATCCTCCAACTTGAACACCAAACCAAGCAAACACACGCACACCTGAACATACATACACTTGCCATCTAAGCATTCATCATGGTTCGCATCACCCCCTTCGCCGTGGAGCAATGGATGGACGCCTACGAAACTACCCCAGGCGTCCTCAACGTTGCCGAGACATGCGCTGCCTCCGTGTCCATCGATGACTTGGTCGCCATGTCCGGCAGTCCTGCCAAGAACCCCATCGACACGAGCATCAAGCTCACGTACGGCGCGATCCCAGGATCTCAGACCCTTCGTGAGCGCATCGCTGCTCACTGTAGCACTGAAAGCGTGCAGCTTGCGCCCGAGGATGTCATCGTCACTCAGGGCGCTATAGGGGCTAACTTCTTGGCTTTGTATACGCTGATAGGTCCTGGTGACCATGTCATCTGCGTTTATCCGACGTATCAGCAGCTTTATGACACTCCTCGTAGTCTCGGGGCTGAAGTTACTCTGTGGAAGTTGAAGAAGGAGAATGGCTTTGTACCTGATGTTGATGAGCTAGCTGGTTTGATCAAGCCGAACACCAAGGTACGCATTACTGCCCTCTATTATTCTGTATAGCATTAGATACTGACAAGTTAGATGATCATCATTAACAACCCTAACAACCCGACTGGCGCACCTATTCCAAACAGTGTTATCGACCGTATCGCCAAGATTGCAGAGGAGAAGGGTATCATCCTCTTCTCCGACGAAGTATACCGCCCGCTCTTCCACGGTGGTGCCTCCGGCGGCGATCACACCGAAGTACCCAAGCCAGTGACAACACTAGGATACCAAAAGACCATTGCAACGGGATCAATGTCCAAGGGCTATGCGCTAGCAGGCATCCGCGTCGGATGGATCGCCAGCCGAGATCGCTCCATCATCTCTGCCATCATGCTAGCCCGCGACTACACCACCATCAGCGTCTCCCAGATCGACGATCAGGTCGCCAGGTTCGCCCTGTCACCAGAGGTCAAGCCTGTCTTGGTGCAGCGGAATATCACACTCGCCAGGACAAACGCTGCCATCCTCAAGGACTTCATGGACCGTTACAAGTCTGTTTGTTCGTGGGTGGAGCCCAAGGCCGGCACTACAGCGTTTATCCGATTTAATGACAAGAATGGGGATCCTGTGGATGACGTCAAGCTTTGTCTTGATTTGTTGGAGAAGGCTAAACTCCTGTTTGTTGCGGGATCACGCTGCTTTGGAGGTGATGAAGACTTCAAGGGTTATGTTCGTATGGGCTATGTATGTGAGACGGATGTGTTGGTTGATGGCTTGAAGGAGCTTGGAGCTTACATTGATAACGTCTTGCTGTAATGTTGCTATCTTATGTAGGCTTACTAAGGCTTTCCAAATGTAGCATAACCATGCATGCGAGTCAATAAGGCGAGCCAGTAGAAATCCATCATTACAGCTAGATATTCCTTTAGACACTTGCTGTAATTACGTAAATTTAAATCGCAAGCAAGGTATGTCCGAGTGGTACTCCGTAGTTTCTATAAGTATAGAAAAACCCGCTGCTTAAGAAACAAATCTGGGAAATCCTTTATATTCATCGCCTATCTTACAACATTCAACGATACTTACACATATCCTCTAGGTTCTCTCTGCCGGGATAAGCTCACAGCCACAAATCTCAACTGCAAATAACACTTCTAGCCCACAACTTAGACAATGACATCTCCTCGGCAAAGCCACAAAATGGAGGAGCTGGGAATTTCCAAGGCGGCGTCAAAGGTCCTCAACTGGCGAAGACCCTGCAAACTCAAGATAGAACTTATCGACCATTACGTCGCCAAGATCTACTCCTCTGGGTCCGTTGTACAAGGTCATTTAGCTATTTCACCCGCTGCTGATATTTGCGCTTCCGCCATCACTGTCTCACTTGATGGCGTTACGACGATTCGCACAGTCGGTCAAAAGCTAACAACTACGACTGTACATCGCTTGCTAAAGATGTACTTGATCTCGGCCGATATTCTCAAGTTGGTAGGAACAACACTCACAAAAGGTCGCTCGCAGAAAACACCCTTTGAATTCACTTTACCCCATCAATTGGACTCAACGTCGTGCACGCACGATACCATATCAGCGACTGTCACTGATAAGCATTTATTGCCTCCTCCAGCAGTAGGAAGAGAGTGGGATCGAGGTGATATAAGTCCTGGGGTCGTCGAGGTTGAATATGTAATCAATGCCTGCGTCACATCGACCCCATCTCTGGATACGGATCACAGTCAAGACTCCACGACCAAGAGAACAATACGGTTCATTCCAAGACTAAGCGAGAGCCCGCCTCTACACGTGTCGCTGACGAACCCGCGATACAAGCTGCGAGACACGAAATCTGTTCGGAGCAATCCGCTCAAGAGTCCGTTTGGGACCATCAGTGCTGCAGCGATGCAACCTGAACCACTTCATCTTGAGGCGTATGGCATCGTGATTAAACCTACGTTCATTGATGTCACATTGACATTCAGCCCTGAAGTTCAAGGGATCACGCCTCCGAAACTGGACAGCATATCTCTCTCCCTCCGACCCTACACCTGGCATCAAGGGGATCCATTCCAAGTGTTCCCTGACCAGGATGAAACACCCAGCCTCAAGCAGCCATTCACAGCGACAATTGCATTAGCCATCGATCGTCTGCAAATATCCTGGGCACGACATGACAATCTCAGGCTAGAAGACAAGAACCCGGGGAACTCGTCTGCGGAGTTTTACAGTTCTACGCTGCGGATACCACTGTCTGTGTCGATCGGAAATAAGACCATTTTGCCTACCTTCCATTCATGCCTTATCTCTAGGACATATGATGTGCGCTTGCGTCTTGGGTTCAAGAAGGGGGATTTGACAATTGTGGCACCTCTGCAAATTATAGCTGATCCTTAAATTAAAATGGTTTAGGAAAATTGTATTTAGTAGAACTACTACAGTTATTACCAGAGGAGTAGAAAATATCTTTGTGTAACACATGTTCACGTCGAGGTTGTTGTGAGTGTCTACGTAAGTAACACATTCCCTCCTGTTTGAAACACCAATTCCAGCCCATCATCATTACGTTCGGGCGGTGCGGCCCAACGGCTCTTTAGCAGCGCGATGGCAGTACCGCTGTTTCCGAACCCTCCACTCTCTTCCCAGATTCTACATAAAACTGACTCGAAAAAGCACTGCAGACTGGGCCCGGCCATGGAGCCAATGATATAGAGCGGCCAGACCAGGCCCCGGAGAGGAACAGCTTGGGGCCAGTCCTTGAGCACAATGACCGACTCTGTGATAGCATCCTTAACTTCGGGAAGAGATGCCCAGGGCCCGGAGACTATTGTACTTGACAAGACTAGCGACGCAAGTGCGAAAATGTGCGAGACGTATGGAGCCGGTAAAATATTACCACGATTACTATTTCCTCCCTATTTATGTTTAAGTTGTCAGCTATGTTTTAGTAGAGCTTGATAATGCTTCCAGAACTCACCTTTGTAGCTTGCTTCAGTTCCGCGATGCCGTCTTGTAGTCCCTTCTCTATTCTTTGGCCCCTTCTCACCAACTCCGGGATGCTTAAGGCCTCTTTCTGCTTCATATCCCTTTTCCATGCTTGAAGATGAGCCAAATCTCCGATTGCAATCATGACCCAGTTGTAACAGCCCATCAAGTCCTCCATTGCGAGATCTGGCCCCTCTAGCCATTGTCGATAAGGTATCCGTGGGACTCGCCCTGTCGTTGCACAAGCCAGGATGTCATGCCACAAAGCTTCAGCGATGAGAAAACTGAAATCAGCTTGCAATCGACGATCATCACCAGGCAAAGAAGTGATTGGAGAAGGCAAAGCATTCTCGGATGACGATGAAGTCTGGAGTAGGACGTCCGGCGATTGCATAGCGACGACGGCCGTGACGGCGTCGAGGTGGGGGACCCAGTCATACTCAGCCCCATTGAACACCTAACAAACAGTAGCACGAGTTAGCTTAGCAATATACAACTACTGTAACTTTTGCCCTACCTCGAAGCTTATTAGTGTCAAACTCGCCGCTATGAACTCAGCCAGCTTGGTCCGGTCGTTAAGCGGTGTCTCGGTCTCAGTATGCCGCGAGAGATTGCACAACTCTCTCAAGGCCATTGAGTGGAACTCGAATGCTTGCTGGTTGTAAGAGCACCTCTTCTGGGATGCATCTCGATGCAATGTGGAGAGTGCAAGCGCAGCGTGCGACAGCGAGCCACCGTTGTAGAGAAATACGAGAAGCCAGCCTCTGTTACCCAAGCGGGACTGGAACTGGTAGTAGGGGAACTGCCAGACAAACACATGGTCGAGATAGTACATTATGAGAGATGCCAGCCTGGGTTGCAAGATGCAAGGCGCAGTGTAATCCTGTGATGGAGAGACTGGATGTGCAGCTTCTTCTTCATGAGTTGAGTTTCGTGAAATTGAGCTCCCCGAAGCCTCTGCAAAGGATTCAGAAGACTGGGAGTTATCATAGCCACGATGCACGTTGTGCTCTGTCAGTAACGGACTTGAAAGCCCAGTTGCACCTGGAGCTAGTGGTGTCTGCAACGGGGTACATCGCTCCGACAGAGAAGTAGCTGTCACATCCCTTCCAAGGTTCTGGTTTCGCTGACACCTCCGAAGCTTCTTGAGATGCCATTTGACAGCTCTTTTGATTCGCTCAAGCTCTCGGTGCTCGGCATTTGACCCGTCCATCCATGTGGGTTTGGAGCCGTAGCCGTGGCACGGGATGCGTCGGTCAGTGCATTCCCTACAGGCAGGGATTTGGAGGTCGCATTTCCGATGTCTGAGTTTACACGTCCAGCAGCCACTGGGGAACGATTTCATGATTGATGGCGAAGGGGAACGAGAACGGTGCACTTGGAGCAACTCGGAGTTTGTGGATCTTTTGCATGTCATGCTACCCCCACCACTTTTCTAACAGGCAAATCACAGCACGTTCCGGTTTCAAGACTCGGAGGCGCTTCGACTCGCCCTCCCAGGAACTCTCTTTCAAGCCTAGCGTTTCCAGTTTAAGTGGATGGCTTGGAGCCACAGCCAAGTCCAGAATCCATCAGTCAACTTCATGGGAGATAACTTGCACCGGATACAGTCGGCTCAAGGGCAGCCACGCTGGGAAGGCAGGTCGAAGCGCCAGTAAGTTGAGAAGGCTTGAGAATACATACTGACTGGCTGACTTAGAGTCATGAGATCTCTCGTTTTTATTCCACTACGTATTTGATCGCTCAACATAAACTCTTATATATCCAACACCATCAGCCCTCTTCAACAAACTTTCTGCCATCTTCTCTAACCACCAAGTACTTCACGCATCCTGTTACCCAACTTTTCAACACGAATCATCTACCCTGCAACGCCTTGCGACCAATACAACAATGAAGTTTGAGCGCATGCCCATTGAGATCGAGTCGCCCGAAGAGTACGGCTACGACAAGATCAAGTACAATCTCTCCGAAAGCTCCGTTACCGACCAAACACTTGAATCACTGAACATCAAGATCCCGAATCTTACCCTCCTATACAATGAGCACCGCGGCGAGACCAAACTGCGAAAGCTTATCGCTGATGACGCCGGCGTGAGTGCCGATGACGTTCTCGTCACCTCGGGGGCTGCTGGGGCTCTGTTCATCATCACGACCTCTCAATTGGGCAGCACCCCTGACTCAGAGCGCAATCATCTTGTCGTGGTTCGCCCCAACTACGCGACTAATCTGGAGACTCCTAAGGCTGTTGGCTGCGAGATCTCATACATCGATGTCACCTTTGAGAGTGGCTTCCAGCCCGACATTGGTCAAATTGAGGCTGCTATTAAACCCAACACTCGGCTTGTCTCGGTGACATGCCCTCATAATCCTACCGGCTCCACACTGTCTCGAGAGGCACTCGACAGGCTTGTGGCCATGACAAAGAAGAAAGGTGTTTTGTTGCTTGTCGATGAGACATACCGGGATATCGCTTTTTCCGAGAAGCTGCCAGTTGCTGCGTCTCTGGGTGATCATGTTCTTAGCGTTTGCTCGCTGTCAAAGTCCTTCGGCATGCCTGGAGTCCGCATCGGCTGGCTCATCACCACCAACAAGACACTTCAGGAAACCTTCCTAGCTGCAAAGGAACAGATTAGCATCAGCGGTAGCGTCATCAACGAGTGGATTGCAATCGATGTCTTGTCCCGACGGGAGAAAATCTTGAGTGACACAACGAATAAGATGAGGGTTCGACTTCAAATGGTTGAGTCCTGGATCGAAAGTGAGGAGCTGTTGGAGTGGGTGAAGCCGACTGGCGGTGTTGTCTGCTTTCCCCGTATCAAGCAGGAGCCCAAGGGAGGGTTTGCGGCGTGCTATGAGAGACTTCTGAACAAGTATGCGACATATGTCGGTCCTGGTCATTGGTTTGAACTGTCCGATAGCTTTTTCAGGCTTGGCTATGGGTGGCCTACTCGGGAGGAGCTTGAAGGAGGCATGAAGGCCATCTCGGCTGCGCTACGAGATGAGTAGAACACGTGGCCCGGATATTCGCTCGCAATAAAAGTTGGAGCGAGACATGGAGGTTGCCTTCCAGATGGTTGGTTAGTTAGTTTTGAACTGTCTGATAGACCTTCTAGACTCGATATGGAAGGCCTCACTCGGGAGGGGTAGATAGCGAAGCGAGTTGCAAGAAATATCTCAGCGCCGCAGTCGTGCATATGCAGATAAGCCAGAATAGTCACAGAGACCCATAATATTCTTAAGACACTCCAGTAATATATCGCCTCTGCAATGAAGCCAAGCCAACACGCATAGAAAGCGGAATTATCAGAACTACCTGCTGAGGGGTTTAGACCATATCTGTCTCTGGGTATATAATTCCAGCCCTTTCAATTATCCACGTTCATCCGATCTCTTCTGTTCTCCATCATACCATCGACAGCACTGAAAATGCTCCTCGAGCACTTTACTTCAAGCCATTGGTATGCTGCCGCTCTGGCCATCATCGCTTGGTACATCGTCTCTTCTATTATAGCATGGTATCGTCTACGTCATATCCCAGGGCCTTTCTTAGCCAAGTTTTCATATCTCTGGCTTGCCCGACTAGCACTAAGTGGCAAACAATATGAGGCTCATGTTGAGCTCAACAAGAAATACGGCCCGATAGTCAGGGTCGGTCCATATGAGGTTTTCACAGACGATCTAGAGCTATTGCGCAAAATTAACGGTACAAAAAGCTCATATGCCAAAGGAGCCTCATACAGCGGTTCCAGATTGAACCCATTCCACGAGTCGCTATTCATGATGAGGGATCCGATAGCTCATGACAAATTGAAAGCAAAGCTTATCTATGGTTACAGTGGCAAGGAGACAACTGGTCCAGAAGCTGCTATCGATGAGCAGATCATGAATCTTATTCATCTCATACAGGATAAATATATATCGAAACCCAAAGAGTTTCGTCCGCTTGTGTGGTCGAAGACAGCAGGCCTCTTTACTTTGGACGTTATCTCTCGCCTTGCGCTAGGCCAAGAATTTGGCTGCTTGAAGAGAGATGAGGACATCCACTGTTTCTTCGACACGCTGAACGATTATCTGCCGGTTGTTGCATTGACAACAGACGTTCCATGGCTTCGGAATATAGCCTTCTCTCCCCTCTTTCTCAGGCTGTTTGGTCCGAGTATCAAAGACAAAAAGGGAATAGGGAAAATGATGGGCCTTACCAATAAGGTCGTTGAGGAGTTTTATCACGGTGATGGTCAAATCAAGCGGGATATGCTTGTGAGTCTCCTTTTTCTGCCGATCGCGCGGTTTGAGAGCTCTGCTAATGCTTTACGAAGAGTTCATTCAAGAAACACGGGTTAACTAAAGATGAATGCGAGATTGAGGCAATATTCATGTTCGTCGCAGGGTCAGATACCACGGCATCTGTTATCAGAGCAGGCATGCTGCACATTCTTGCGACACCTCACGTCTATTCTCGGTTGAAGCGAGAAATCGCAAACACTATCCGTGAAGGACGGGCTTCGAGACCAATCAGCAATGCAGAATCCCTTTCTCAGCCGTATATACAGGTAAGTAATATGAAACACTGGTTGAAGCGGAACTAAAGACATGAACAGGCTGTCGTATACGAATGTCTTCGAATCCGCTCTGTCTCGACCAACATGAGTTTCAAAGAGGTTCCAGCTGGCGGCGAACCCTACAACGGAACATTCCTCCCCGCCGGTACTAACATAGGAGTTAACTTCTCAGGCCTCCTGCGCTCAGAGACCTTGTTTGGCAAGGATGCTCATATCTTTAGACCGGAAAGGTTCACCGAGGTTGATGACAAGACGAGTGCTAAGATGAAGCGAGATGTCGAATTGACCTTTGGGCTTGGGAGGTGGAGTTGTTTGGGGAAGCCGATTGCTTTGATGGAGCTAAACAAGATCTTCTTTGAGGTATGGACTAAGCGAATGTAATTGCATGGATGCTGACGAGAACTCTAGCTCTTTCGACACTTTGACTTTCAGCTGGCTGAGCCACATCAGGCAATGCAGTTTGACTCGTATATGTTGTTTCGTGATAAGGGTTTGGTTCTTAGGGTTACTGAATCGGACCTGGAGGATTTGTGATCGACAAACAACATATTTATCTAGAGCAAAGGTATAAGCTAAGGCTGGGAGTAAGGAGTGGGCTCAAGTTCAGCAAGTACGGATCATAGTTGACGGGACCGAGGGCCAAGAAATATATTTGAGCTTAATCGGTGCCTATCATATAGCTGATATCGATGTCCTCTTTGTCTAGTGCTCGGTAGCGGTTTTACTGTAACCAAAGAAGTTGAAAGAACTAGGCTTGAGTACATTGGGCACAAGCGGCGTGAATCCATCTTCCCTGGCCTCCTCTACTATGCCGTGGAACACTTCCGTTGCCTTTGCGCCTAGAAGCGGCATGTTGGTAAGCAGACCCTGCGCGAGTAGCATGGGGTCTTGAGATCCTGAGAGGCGGTCGCGCAAGTCCTGAGAGAGGTCAGCGGGTCGACTTGTGGTGTGATTGAGACTTACTGTATATTGCCGCCGTAGTCCTTCTACATTATCTTCACTGTCATTTACCAGGTCTGTTGAATTGTGTTGTGCAAACGATGCGATATCGTACAGCTTGGAACAAAATTCGATAAGACCACACAGGTCACATTCTTCCCGGTTGCGGAATATCTGCAAAAAGACAACAAATTTTCTGATCCATTCGATGTTCAAAGGCGTATCTGAGTGTCCAGGATCATTGAGTACTGTTGTCACGAGGATTATAACTGCGCACAACGGGTAGCAGATCATTTGCCTGAGATATCAGCATACGAAATACATGATTAGGTGAGTGCCTTACCATAGAGAGGCAAATGGTTGAGAAGATAGCCCTTGAAACAGAGAGATCGTAGCTCGGGCGCCATGCGTAGGAGTGAGCGTGCTCAGATGCAGGTTTGGGTGGTTTCTTTCGCTCGACGTGAGAGGGGCATTATAGAGCTTCCCGATAGCTGTATAGATTTTCCAAGTCGAAGCATAGTAGGCAAAGTGGAGCTGTATGATGCCGAGATTGTCCACTTGGGCCGATCCTGTAGGCTGAACTTTTGTAGGCAGCCCTGCCCTCCATGATTCGAGGTCAGTGTCTAATTCAGCAAGAGCCTGGATCATTTCATCACTGCTTTTCGAGAATGATGAACCAGAGCAAGAGTATCGACATATTCTTGACTGAATCAGTGCCAACGTTGACATATGGTTAAGGGGACGTGCCCTGGGACTAGGATCTGATACGAGACCCTGTGATGGAAGGCCGACACTAAATTCATCAAATGGAGTGGGAAGGTTAAGGTTCAGCGACGCATTGCTCTGGAGCACGTATAGTGTCCAAAAGGACCGTTTACGCCTTTCCATGTCGATCAAGTCATTTGATCCATCAAGATCTTCCAAGCCCAAACCGATACAGTGACTAGCATGCGTAGCCGCGGATAACGATGCAGTGAACGCCCGGGCGTCAGCGGTTCCCCTCATAAACAAAGCCATAGCAATCATCGCTTCACAGTCGTCGATGCCACCACCGCTCATGACGATCTCTGGAAAGATAACAAAGGCATTTTTGAAGTATGCCCACGAAATGGGGAACAATTCTTCTATTGCCTTATTGTCGGCCTTCCAATGCATGCCCGCTGCAATGAGAGCATTCAGCGTTGCCCAGCGAGTAGGATTGGCGTGGCAGTTCGATGACCCTGCCGAATATTGGTCGTTGAAAAGCTTCAGAACATAGTCGGTGCTGAAGAGCGCCTGTACTTCATACATGTCTTCCAAGGCGTTGGTTAAAAAGTGTGAAATGTGCTCTTTTGGAGGGAGGGTGACGAAGACTTTTCGTTCGAAGTTGACGTTGTTTTTCTGAGCATGGATCATGGTTCTCGTGACCTCTTCTGGCCATCTCGACGGTGGGGACTGAGTTCGATCGGTTGTTGGTGTCCCATGACTAGCAGATACCTCATGAGAGTGTCCGTCATCTGTAGAAACCTGACTTGAACCTCTACTGGCTGTAGGGACGGCTTGCAGTGCAATTTCGACATTCTTTAGTCGTTGTTCGAGTGCTGAAATGTACTGCTTGCTGTTGAAGATCAGCATTTCAGTCACTCATGTATCAGGTTAGAAGTACCTTTTGCCACGCCCTCTTCCTTTTCGTTCGCCATAGTGACAGCTCGTCTTGCGATTCAGACATCTTTGACAGCTTGGTAATTTGCCGTCACATCGTACCTTGCTGCTTCTACACGGAACACAAGCCTATTGGTCTTAGGCGTGCAGGGTAAGACGTCAGATTGCGGGGGCTTACATTCCCAGTTCGTCTACTTGTTCCACCACCAACGACACGTGTATCTTGGATTTCCATCGTGACTCTTGCTTGCGAGGGTTCAAGTCATTGGTAGCGAGTATCATCGAAGAGAAATTTCAGAGTTTATTGCTTGTCTTCGAAGTTGACGTCGTTTCTGAAATTGACCCACTTGATTTGTCAAATGTCATCAGCGTCGGAAACAAAATACATCCGATCACACCAATCACGATCATCGACAAGGAATGTTTGTTTTCTCCACAAATTTCTTCCTGCTGACAAGCTCAATTGATGCTAAAACTAGGTACTGTTGGAACTACTGTCCCCAAGCTTCAAAGAGAAGGTCCTTGATCTTTCGCGCCTTGACCTCGGGGAACACCTCATTGAGCGTACGCTCAGGCTTGAGGTCAAACGCCCCCTCAATAAACATGCGGCCAAAAGCGGCAAAAAGACCCTGCAGCATCGGCTTGGGGAAGAAGGGGTACACGTGCGGGTGAGACGGCAGCTCCGTGATTTTACCAGCCTTGAGGTCCTCAATCGAGTCGTGCTTAACGGTGAACTTGACACCCTTGGCCTCTTCAGCGTACTGCACGAATTGGTTCCACGACACCTTGTCCCCAATGATGTACGACTCCTTGTCCCAATGGGGGGCCCCAACGAGTTCTGCGACAAAGCGAGCGACGTCAAAAGTGTGGGTAAAGGTCACGAGCTCATTGCCAGATCCGGGAATAGCAGCGAAATTGTTTTCAATGTCGACTACCAGGGCGAGAGGGCTTTGGTAAGACTTGACCTTGGGGAGTACCCAGTAGTCAGCAAAGTAGCCGTTGTAAATGGCAGTATACTCGAGGCTCGAGGTTGCTTCCAAGGCAGTAATGATGTTGAGCTTAGCCCGAGCGATGGGGAAATAAGATGCGATCCTGTCCTCGCAGTTTAGTTTTGTTCTTCCAAAATCTTAGGAGCACGACAGTACTGACTCTTCGGTATATTTGATGCCCCAGATACTAGGGATGTAACGTTTGGTAGATGCCGACTTTTCAGCAGCTTTGATCAAGCTCAACTCAGCAGAGACGTCGTCCATAGAGTTGATGGTGGATATGACAGTCTCAATGCTGTTAGCCTCAAGAGTGGCTGCAAGGTCATCGGTGTTGGTATAGTCCACGCTGACAACCTTGACTCCTTGTACATCTTTAGCCTGGACGCGGTCTGTGTGTTAGATGTTTTCCTGTCAAGCTTCGTAGTCTGATGTGATTTACCTCTCGAGCCAAGATCACCACTGTATGCTGGCCCTGTTCAACAATCGCTTCAACGATTGCGCGACCGAGCTTTCCGGCGCCTCCGGCGACAGCGATGATAGCCATGGTTTTCGTGCTTTGGCCTTTTGCTTCTTCTTGAGATGAGGGTGTATGTCTGTCTTTTCAGATACAGTCAATGAGAGAGATAGTTGATGAAGGCAAAGATTATTCCAGGTGGTCCTGGGACTATTTATATACGTACGTGGTATACATGCCAGGGAATCATTGGCAGTATAATACAGCCGTCCCTAGGATACAGATTAGTAAATGGCGCGCGGCTGTGTGGATAGCAAGCCCCCTGATCAAGAAAAGCATGATAAATAAATGCCGGGTCGGAATTAAAATACTACCGAGCCAACCGGGGCTCCGAAACTTCCAGGGAGAGACTGAAGATGAGGTTGACCATGGCTTTCTTAGTGCCAGTCACGTAGCCTCCGACTCATGAAGACTACAAAACTCAAAGGAATAGTCGTAGCTAATTGATACTGGCGATAGCTAGGACTTTTTACTTCGAGGGGGATGACCGCCTCGACTTTGGGCATATGTCTCTTAGTCGTTTATAGTAGGTACACTGCTAAACAGTATCGGAAAGTTCCCTACGGAAGTGGTATATGTGCTCATCCTGGTGACGATGCCCTTATCATGGTGCAGGCCTGCCGAAAGGGAAGTGATGGGGTAGACAGGTAAGCACGTCTGGTGCGGTCGACCAACGAAAATCGATTAAAGGCCTCTGCGCCATGGAATATGACCTGGACCTACTTGACGTGCTGTTGCCATTGTCCACCAGAAGGATCCCGCCAGTTCTGAGTGCAAAGCTTACATGAACACTCGGTGTGAGGTTCAAGCCACGGAGAACCTTAACTTCGAGGGCTGTTGCTATGCATGTATGCCTTGGCTGCGAACTCAACATGATCAGTAATTAGTCTCTCCATGCAGGTAACGTCTCGTGAACGGCACGGAATCCCTCTCAGACCAACTCCTGGGACTGATATGTATCGACATGCCCCGCCTCCACTGCCAATACTGCAAGCCATGTGAGCGTATTCGAGAAGGTTTGAACCGTAACTACACAATAAAGGACACTACCAAATATCGAAGAATCGGTTCTGAGCAAATAATGATTGGCTTTGACTCCTGAACCTTATACCTAGACCCGTGTATGTGCCTCGCGGCCTCAGAATATAAGGATGTATCATGTAACTGCATAGATTCTGGCCATGCTTTGCAGTACGGTCTTAGTTGGCGGTACGCTGCTAAAGCGAGTCATGTAAAAGCCTCAATGAGCATTTCTGACTCATATGTAGTTAAGGCGCGTGATGTGAGGCATCAGCTGTGGGGACTATCAACTCAAAGCAAAAGCCCGAACACATTCTGACCAATGGGCCATGTGCAATGTATTAAATGGCTCAACTCTAAATCTAGCACTGCCATCATCCTGATAGATCTCGAATCAAAAGAGAGGCGTCAAATTGTTTTACATTGTCTGCCACTTAACTTTATACTCGTGGTGAGAGACAGCCCTGACTCACTGTGATGTATGGTGGCTGTCTAACATTTAACCTTTTTACGATTGAATAACTTCTGTAACTGAGATAGTGGAGGTGGCAATGAGTCCTCGGTCACGAGGACAGCCTGACAATACTGTATATAAAGCCCTTCGCGTCCCCAAGTCCCGACGAGTTTCATCCTCCTCATCTTTTCCCCCATTCTGACAAAACTTTCCATTCGCTTCTCAACATCTGGCCTCAAGTACTGTCAGCATACGACAACCATCATCATCACCTGTTTTTACATTTCTCAAAACCCGCACTACCTTTCTTCTCTGAATAATACAGCCACCAGTACCAGACTCTATTGTCGTACTTTGACCCTTACTGTTTCCGACACCACACCGTACAACAGCAACAGCAACTCCCTCACTGCTGATCCCTTCGAAATGGCTTCACACACTTCTTCTCCCGGTTCTTGGACTATAACCCCCAGTCGTAAGTCCCAGCCACCTGGTCTATCTATCACACCCTGAGTCTAACATGTCACAGCAATGGATGATGTTCATCCCAGCTTTTTAATTCTCGAGCACAAGGTCGACACCGTCGGCGACAAGGACGGCCCTTTCGTGGCCTTGTTTATTAGGGGCTCAAAGTCCAGGGCCCGTTGGGAGGGCTGGGTTGACGAGAAATTTGTCCACGAGCGAGATGAAGCGAAGCTCCTCGCCTACTGGCAGCGAGTTGGTGGACGAGATGCACAAGGCGTCAGGGAGATCTGTCCCCTGCGAATTCTGTATGCTCATAGTCGCAGAGAGAGTGAACGGGGGACTGAATGCTTCGTCCAATACGTTGGATATCCCAATGACGAGGCCATCAACCAGTGGGAGCCAGAGTCGAAGGTCCTGGAAGCTCAGTGGGATTGATGACTCAACCTTCACTCTGCCACAATGTGCCACCTCAGACGGTGGCGAACTGTGGTCCACTCGATGCGGCATTGTTTACCTCTGCTCTGGTTTTGTGCGGCATTCACGGAATTTAATTTGCCCGAAGACCTACTCAAATTATGTACCTTCTGTGGCCCGAGACATCTCATGGGAAGGTCTAGGTTCTCTCTGCCGGAATAAGCTCACAGCCATAAATCTCAACTGCAAACAACACTTCTAGCCCACAACTTAGACATCGATACCACGATGACTTACCCATGGCTACAGCAATCACTTCCGCTTTCTGCATTCGATCCACGACAAACGACATTGCATACACGACACACAATGGATCTCTTTGAAGAATACCATACAATGCATATAGATGTTTACAGAAATACATTTACGTCGACAAGCATTTTCTTGCTGCTGCTGGTAGCCGACTGTCGTAGTGTGCATCTCAACATCTTGCTATTAACTTGTTTCAGTATTGCAGCTACAACCTAAATCTCTCAGAGCTACTTGCAATATGATGTGACTTTCATTCCATGCGCAAAGATCTCCGTTCTTGCTTGCAACTTAATAGGTGCTCGACATTGTCATTGTACTTTTCCGAAACTTATTATCACGCTAATAATAAACGAGTTTGACCGCACTTTATGTAAACGCGGTAGGGCGCAGAAACATTACAAGGCAGTCCGACAGCGGAGAGTTCTATCCCGGATATGGCAATTAGAACAGGAATCCGACTAATGACACCACTGCCGCATAATCATTTCGCCGGCAACTTCCGGTTATAAATATCCTCACTGTGAGTGGTCCACCGCTATTACAATTACCATCACGTCTTGTTACACCTTATTGATGCAGATACAGTCAAAAGCTAAAGAATGTCTGCTGAAGAACAACGCGCGGCTTCACTCCGAGATGCCGAGAAAAAGGCTATCGAGCTATTTAACGAGATCGAGAAAACTCTTATACGCCCTGGCATCAGCGAGAAAGAGTTGAACAACGAAATCCATGCTCTTGGCGCTGAACGTCACGGCGTGAGGACTCACTGGCACAAGCGAGTGATCCGCAGTGGACCCAACACTTTGAGACCATTCGAAGATAATCCACCGGACAGAATAATCCAAGAAGATGACATCCTCATCGTCGACCTTGGACCTGTCTTTGAAGAGTGGGAGGCTGATTTTGGGCGCACCTTTGTCTTGGGAGACGACCCCAACAAGATCAAGCTGCGCGATGCTCTTGAGCCAATCTGGATCGATGTCAAAGCCAGGTACTGCGAGAACCCAGACATGACGGGAGAAGAACTCTACAGTATTGCCAAGGAGGCTGCTGAGAAGGAGGGTTTTGAGTTTGGTGCGCCGATTGCGGGACACATTGTTGGGTCTTTTCCGCATGAGCGCATTCCTAAAGACAAGATCACCCTTTACATTTCTCAAGGGAACAGTAACTCTATGAACACGGTCGGCAAGGATGGGAATAAGAGGCATTGGATTCTCGAGATCCATTTGCATAATAAGGAACTTGGCTTTGGTGGGTTTTATGAGCAATTATTGACAGCCTAAGGTCTAGTTCTGCAGAAGTC
The DNA here is from genome assembly GCA_013395995.1 of Fusarium pseudoanthophilum. Classification (NCBI taxonomy): domain Eukaryota; kingdom Fungi; phylum Ascomycota; class Sordariomycetes; order Hypocreales; family Nectriaceae; genus Fusarium; species Fusarium pseudoanthophilum. The sequence continues at coordinate 109,437 of JAAOAR010000164.1, forward strand.
CTGTAGATTGCCCATGCACCACATGTACGCATAGCCAAGCTCAGGGTCATCCGGCGTGGAGCCGAGGGCCTTGGCAAGTTTTGGTAATAATATAACAAGCTTGATGGCTCAGGAGTTTACCTATCTTTGTTGTTGACCTTATATGAGAAGGGCATAGATACCCAACTGCTTCATAGTACTACTACAGTCCCACTGTTGACCCGGCTGCTCAGTCTTATTACGCCAACACGCCCTTAAAATATCTCGAACTATTCCACAGTTTCCTATCATGCCAGTTCCTTCAGACACTACACCGCTTAGTAGCGCTTCAAAGAATGGCTGCTGGTCTCGATCTGCTAAGCAACCAGCAACACAGATGGGCCAGCTCAGCTGCCGAGGAGACACCATTTGGGGTGCCATTTTGATCTCCAAGATTACTCGGCTTACGCTTCTTCTCACCGTAGTCAGTGAGATGTTAACCGAGACTTCAGCGGTTAAAGCAGCGAGCTGAGCCAATGCCGCGGCGGCGAATATGCGAGTAACAGAATCTTGCTCGGGCCGCTGCTCGGACTTCTGGTGATTAGATACGTGAGTTTGTTGAATCCTGGATGACAAGTCCGTGGAGGCCATAGGAGTCGCATCCATGACGCCTTCCAGTTCATCTTCAATCAGTTGTCTTTTGGTTCTAAAAGCCTCAAGGTCAAGACTGCCTTTCTCAATACAGTCAGATTTCAACCGACTTAGAACTGCGAGGTCCCCTATGGACTTCATCACCGAGTTGTGACAGCCCATTATATGCGCAAGCTGAAAGGTACAATTAGGTCCCAACCACTCCTCATATGGAAGCTTCGGTGCCTCCCGCGTGGCTACGCAGGCTAGTAAATCCATCCAGAGCAGGACGGGGAGATGAAATGCCATAGCTGCAGTGGCTTTGCCCTCAAAGAGAGGGGTAGGAAGTTGATTTACTGATTGGCGAAGAGGAGGTGGATTGTGTATCAAGACTGCGATTGAGGACATGGCTGTCAAATGCGGTTGCCAGTTCGTTGCACTCCCTCGCAGGACCTGCAGGTTTTCAGCACTCGATCCTCTAGCTCGACCGCCACCCCGTAGGTCATATCCATACATACCTCAAAACTAATTAGGGCGATGCCACAGGTAATAATCTCGACCAGAGTCTCGTTTTCAGGCCGCAGCTCGTTAATGTCGATGGATGATACAAAGTCCTGAAGCTGTCTGACCGCTTTGGTATGGAACTCTAGTTCAAGATGATGGTTGTTTGTCTCGCCCAGCAATGATCGCTGATGCAACGCTGCCAGACCCATTGATGCACGATAGAGAGGACCATTTTTGCTCAGCAGCCAAAGAAGCCAGCCTCGAGATAATTTTGCTTTGTCAAAAAATGGGTACTGGTAGGGAAAGACGCGGTCTAGATAGTGCATCAGAAGACTGGCTTCGTCGTAGTGCAGGGGCTCGGCAAATGACTGTCCTGAAAGGACCCGGGTTTGCAAGGATCGAGGAGTCAAAATTGGCGACGGCGTGGTCCCTGAATTGGCATTTGCTTACGAGGTGAGCAAGAGATATTAAACCGCCAGGTAAACACTTACCTTGAGAAGTGTTTCGAAGTTGAATGCCTTCTTCAGCAACGTTGGGTTGGCTCTCCCCTTGACCTGCGTCTTGATTGATATCTCTTAGTCGACGTGCCTGAAGCCTTTTCTTCTGTCTAAAGCTTTTCTTTACAGCTTGCTTGATGCGCTGCTTCTCTTCTCTTTCATTTGGACCTCCGTCCATCCACGATGGTATTGGTCCATATCCATGGCACTGAATCTCCCTGCTCATGCACTGGATGCAAGCTGTTGGTGCCCCATCGCATTTGACGTGCCGGATTTTGCATGTCCAACAGCATGCAGCTTTTGCCGGCCTGGTCATTGTGACTCGCCGGTTAGATAAGTTTCACTTCCTGCGTAACTGATGTTAGTTCCGAACATGAAAGGTGTCTTCGATTTCCAACTTCGGAAAAAGTCATTGATCAACTGAAGATTTGGGACATTCCCCGCAGTCGTGGCGCTCCAAGACCACGACGACCTTCCTTCTAGAGCTTAGCGGCTCCGAAGTTGAAGTTCGGAGCCAATCACATACTTGCGAGGCCAGCTTTTTCCGAAGATGATGCCCGAAGCACACTGAATTCATTCTCGGAGACAGGTCCAGAACTGTGAAATCAATTTCGGAAGGGTTCTTTGTGTGAAATAGAGTAGCATCATATTAGCGGACTGCAGCTCGATGCATGCATATAAGCGATGCCATTCCTCGTAATCATCGATCTTTCTTAACTCTTCACTCTTCAGGACCATTTGTTTACTTAATACTTCTTGATTATCACCTTCCCCCAAAATGACCAGCAAAACCACGCTTAACCTCCTTGAGGCTTCTATCGGCGACCTCAAACAGTTGCTTGATGATCGAGTCATCACAAGTGTTGAACTTGTCGCACTTTATCTGCATCGCATCGGCAAATATGATTGTCGAGGTCCTTGTCTCAATTCAATTACTCTGATTAACCCAGATGTCTTCGCTGAAGCTAAAGCCTCGGATGATTACCGTGCATCCGGAAAGCCGCCACGGCCGCTAGAGGGTGTCCCCTTCACTGTCAAAGACAGCTACAAAGTCAAAGGCATGACGGTTGCAGCTGCATCGCCCGCCTTTGCAAAGCTTGAAGCTACCTCAGACGCTGCGATCGTTGAACTGCTTCGCAAAGCAGGCGCTGTCGTGCTTGGAAAGACTAATATGCCTCCCATGGCTGATGGCGGCTGTCAGCGTGGATTGTACGGACGGTCAGAGAGTCCATATAATCAGAAGTATATGCCCACTGCTTATGCATCTGGTTCATCCTACGGATGTGGTGTCTCTACCGCCGCGAGTCTGGCTGCCTTTGGCTTCGCTGGAGAAGCTGTCACTTCGGGTCGCTCGCCTGCATCTAATAATGCACTGGTTGGCTATGCACCGTCCCGTAGTGTTATTCCTCCTCGAGGGCTATGGCCTTTGTACCCAACTTGCGACCAGGTCGTTCCTCACACAAGGACTATGGATGACCTGTTTCACGTTCTCAATGTTGTTGTCGCGGATGATGACGCTGCTGGCGACGCTGACTTTTGGCGTTCACAGCCATATGTATCACTCCCAAAGGCCAGCGAGATACGACCGGTTGACTATCTCACCTTAGCCAACCCAGACGCCCTTCGGAACAAGCGACTAGCTGTCCCTCGATGTTTCATTGGCGTTGAAGGTGCTAAGCCTGAGAACGCATGCTCCGCAGGTGTCAGGGCCCTATGGGAGAGAGCGCGCGCAGACATCGAGGAGTTAGGCGCCATCGTCATTGAGACTGATTTCCCGCTCTTTGAGAACTACACTAGACAGGACTTTCCAGGCCAGAGCATGAATGTTCCCAATCTACCAGAGGAATGGCCAGCGCTCGAGCGGTGTGAGATGATCGCCTTGAGTTGGAACAGCTTCCTTCGCAGCAACGGCGATAAGGATATACCAAGCTTCACATCTGGAGTCGAGCTTGACAAGATTCACCCTCACATTGCCCCAATGGATGATCCCTCTCAGCACACAGAGTCGCAGAACCAGGTCCGCTACGAAGACATGGTCGCTGCAGTCAAGAGTTGGGGAGACAAGAGCCTCGCTGACCTGCCTGGCTGTCGGGGGGCGCTTCAGGCCTTGGAGGCCATGCGAAAGAAGGATTTGGAGGATTGGATGGCTGAGAACAACTACGATGCCGTAGTGTTCCCGACCAATGGCGATGTTGCGCTGGCTGATTCGGATGAAAGCTACGAGTCGATGATGTCTGCACTACGTGATGGAGTCAAGTATGCAAATGGTGGCCGATCGCTGAAGCATCTTGGGGTTCCATGCATAACAGTGCCTATGGGAACTCTTGTCGACGAGAAGATGCCCGTTGGACTGTCGTTCTGTGGCAGAGCGTATGACGACTCTAACCTACTGAGCTATGCCTATGCCTACGAGAAAGCCACTAAGCGTCGGGAGATTCCCCCGTTGGCTCCGTCGCTGTATTCGGATGAAATCCTTATTACTGCCCCCAGTCCTACATCTTCTACTGTTTCTGCACCAACTCTCAACATCGCATCAATTACGTCTGTCAACGAGGATTCACCGAGCTCGGATGTTTTGGTAGTCAAGGTGACGGGAACTTGCCACATAACAAACTCAACTGAGACCTCGATTGGCTTGGAGGTCTTTGCCAATGGTGAGCCAACATCCCCTGTCAGTTGGACCGGAAACAATTGGGTATGGACGGGTCGTCTCGCTCGACCTAAGCGACATGATAAATACCCGCCTCTGGCGAAGGTCCCGAGAGATCAGTTCCTCCTTGTGTTCGTTGCGAAGGCAGATAGTGGACGCTCTGCTGGTTCTTTTACCTTGCTTGACTAAGTAGGAAGTATGCATGAAGCTCTTCAATAACAGTGCAGTGTGCAATGAACAAACATTTTCTTGATCTCTGATGCAAAATATGTGCTACTCTAAGTTTTGAGTAATATCTATAATTCTGGTCTAAAAGTGTGTAGTCATGGTCGTTCGACTAATCCATGATATCGGTGATAAAGCGGAAAGTCAAGCCATCTACTCGCATATCGGAACCGATCTCGATGCTGCATCGAACCACTTCATAGGCACTCGTCTCATATGCCCTTAGACGATCCTCCTGTTCTCGAGTCTCAATGAGAACTGCCTTTCCAAGGATCAAGTTGTTGTGACTTGGGTCGTCCACTAACGCATAGTATCTTCCCCAGGTCGTCAAAGTTCCACCTCGAATAGTGGCTGCTTGGTATTGAGCTTGGTAATCTGGTCCAAAGAGCTTCGATAGAAAGGATGCATCGGTAAGCGTTCCGTAAAAGAAGTACCAGACTGGGTATTCGTTCTGTGAAGGGCGAGGTGTCGTGGCAGGTCCAGGTCGAAATTGGGGCAGTGTTGTATCGATACCCAAAGTTGGGTATAAAGAAGTGGGCGAGAGATCCTTTAGAGCATAGGGATCTTTAATAATGGTTGGCTCGAAGCCAAGTTGAGGATGTTCTTTCAGCCATGCTTCAATGGCTAGCTTATCCATTCCGTTGATCTTGAAGAAAGAGCAGGGTTGGCCAGATAGGTTGGTGGCAGCAAGAACGTCGGTATAGGTTGGGCACCAGAGGCCGGCTGCTTCAATAAGGGCTTGGACGCTGTCCAAGGGGCCTTCGAGCTTGATCAAGAAGACAGCAGCTCGAAGCTTTCGCTTCTCCTTCATAGACATCTGCCGGCGCTGATAGAGATCACGTCCGCTACCACTTCGCGAGTGTTCATAAGATTCTCGGTCGTGTCCCTCGGCCTCCATTCGATCTCGCACGACAGACCAATGATCATCAGAAACGGGGAAGCGGAGAGGGTCGTTTCGGTGCTCTCTGATCTTCCTCTCGGCCGTTGCAAATGAATAGCCAAATAGCTTTTGCCACCGTGCGATAGTTGATTCAGGGATGTTCTCATCGTCATGGAATGCTGATGCTGCCTGAGCCATGGCTTCAAGTTCATCGAGGAGGTCCATGGTTGTTCATTGACGCTAGTCACGGTTTGATCCTCGTGCAGTGATTAGTGGGTTGGTGGTTGGACGTTATGTGGTAGCGGTACGTGGGCGCGAAAGGTCCTTGATTTATGGAAAAGATGTGTTTAATTATAGAGTTTGGTGCATAGAACCTTTTAAGCGAACCCAGCGTGCTTTTGAACGTAGTCTTATGAAGAGGCATAAATAGGCTTTCTCTGCTATACAACTACTGGCTGACCCCAAAGTTAAGCTTTAGGCTTCTGACGTAGGTGATGGTGACACCGGTATGAGTCACGTTAGTCACTCAACATTTGCGTCGAAACAATCGCACTGCTAACAATCGAACACTAGATCGATGGCCATTATTCCAATTTCTCTTCCAATAAATCTACATATGACTGACGCTACTCCAACACTTGCATCTCCCTACCTGATAAAAGTTTCAATCCACCTGACTCAGACGAACTATCTCCAACAGCTTGTCTTGCTGAAAACAACCCTCCATCGCGGACCGCTACACATATTCTCACTCTCGGCGGGCCAGACTTTGAATGACAGTTTGATTGTCTCACCCTTGAACCAGGTCTCGACAGAAGACTCCATTTCACTCTGAATACCTTTCAGCATATACTGAACTACCGTTGGCCCGTAGTCCAAGTGCTCCGCAAAGAGAACCAGGTCCTTCCATAGACTGTAGACCTCTGGTCTTGACATGTCTAGAATAGTCGCTTCGAAAGTCCATTCACACTCTTCCTTCTGCCAAAAGCAGATGAATAGGGTATTTGTCTCGAGCAAAAACGCACCCCAATTTTGAGATGAGCCACGGGTTCCGAAGAACGCAAAGTCTTCCAGATCCCAGAATTTGGCAGGTGCCTCATTCCCGTGTCTGAGCGATATTTCCATTGGCAGCTCTATTGAAACCAGCGTGAAGCGACTATATGAGAGAAGTTTCGATCCGCTAACCACAGACGACGGCGATCGTATGGCCAGACTAGGCATCGTGGTGAGAAGTGTGACTGTGTAGAATCTAGCTTCAACCCTCAAACCACCCTGCAGCTTAAAACTGCCACTTGAAATGTGACTATGGGCTCTCACAAAAGTGTTGGGTCCCACCTTGCGCATGGGTATTGTCAAAAAGTCTCCTTCCGAACCACGAACCATGCAATCCAGCTTCAGCGTGTATCTGTAATCCTGATCTGAGTACTTATTAAAGTGCACTTGGACCATTAATCTGAGGCCCTTATTTGAAACGCTGATATCGCCCTCATCGATGAGGGAATCAGTCACGGTGTACATTTCCGAGCAAAAAGAAAAGTGGTTCACCGACTCCGCCAGAAAGCCACAGTATTCTTCTTCCAGCACATCCGATGAGTCTGGTGGCGTCCAGGCTAAAATGCTCAGGTCACACGTCGATCTGATGATTTCCTCTTGGAGGCGTCGAAATGCAGCCTTGCCTTCTCCGTAGAGCATCGGCATATGGATGTTGCATATCCCAAGCAAGCAGTATGCTATATCTTCCACCCGAGTCGTCTCGCGACCAGCAGCCCAGGAGAGACGTTTTGCGATGCATGCGGTTGAAATTGGAGCGTTGTGGCCAAGTATATCAGGGTCGATTTGTGTGATGGCTGTAAGCTGGTCCATGAGGCTGTTCTTGGTACCAATGCGATCCCATGAATTGTCGAAAAGGGTAATGACTTCTGGTGCTATCAGCTCCTGCAATGTCCAGCCGCGACTGAACCATCGGCAGTCTTCCAGCAATGATCCTTGTAACATGTCTGCGAGGTATACGTAACAAATGCTTGACTCCTGATACCAAAGAAACATTGAGTTGATGGCTTCAGTCAATTCGGCACTGCTGGATTTGTCGATGCAGCATGTGTCAATCCATACGTAGTCGAATCCATCGCTGAGTGCTAGTTCACACGTCTTACGAATCTTTTGGTATCCAGTTTTTGACTTGGATGATTCGAGATTAGAGTCTTGGTAGGTAACCTCCTGGTTACTTTCCCAGGTATGTGAAAGAATGGCATATTTCGGTCTGTCGCCGTAGAATTCCACAAAAGAAATGCGTTGTGTCTCAACAAACTTTCGCGCTTCAATGAGTCTCATTTTGTAGGTGAAGACAGGAAACTGAGCATGAGGGGAATGGATTTGCGGGAGTATGCTCACGCCATGTTGGGATCTATGCATGTCAGACGATACCTTGGGTTTTCAACTGCTGGCAGTCGCTTATTGGTGACAGTGCCAGCCACAACTGAATTCATGCAAGTCTTATGTCAGCTAATAATTGCGTTTGCTGGCTGTTGTTTACATTTTGCAGACATCTAAGCCACTCTTACTATCTCAATTTGTAGGAAGATTAATTTTTTATTTCTTCTATCTGAATGCCCAAGGTAGATGGAAGACAAGTAGCTAATACTATAGAAGACCGGATAGAGAGAGAGGTCCGTGTTTAAACCAGGATCCGGCTTTTGCGAATACTAGGCATGCGAGTTAACATGATTTCTTTATGGAAAATAATCCACATGTATCATATGATTTTCCTGATAAGTGCCTGAAGTCGTCCAACGCGTTTGAAACTAGATTAGTTACTTTTCGAATATCAGGGGAGGACAATGTCCAACTCGTGGTTTTTTTCCAATACGTGCGGCAGAAAATCCCATCGTCACACGGCGCTGCACGATCAAAATGGTCATAGTTAAATTGACAGGAAGAGTACGGCGTCTGTAGATCTTCCTGTGCGACATCAACCGCACAAATCGCAGTTCTATACACAATGCGGGGAAGGATAGTCTCTAAACAGGGGTCATCTAAATCTGGGGTCAAAGCACATCTTCAGACAAATACGATATCAATGTAGGAATTATATAGCCTCTGCAGATACTCCTTGCCATCTTTGAAAAATCCGATTGGTTAAGGCGTAGAAAAAGATCTACATCTTTCTCGCATTTGACTGAACGTTATGGCGTAGGTCAACTTGAGCTACTAAGCTGCCTCAGCTAACGTAGCCATACGCACCATTCAACACTGCATATAAATACGTCTGGTACATCTGATATTATCGGACAATCATCAGCTTCGATTTTCAGACCTCTACGTGAATTCTTGTCGTCAAATCAGCGATGCACATACATCTTCTTTCTCACCTCGGCACTGTCCTTTGCCTGGGAACAGCCTCTGTAGGAGCGCTTTCTCTAAAGCGCAACAAAAGAGGTAATCACGCTGGGATCCGCCAATCTCTCTAAACACAGTTTAGCTAACAGATTCTTAGCCACAAGCCCAGCTTCTCTCGAGATTGGCAATCCAGTTCTTACCTCCAAGTGGCTTGAAGGCAGTGACTATGAGCAGGTCGTTGAGTTCTTCGTCACCAACTCAGATGAGAATAATCCTTTGACCTGGGCTGATGATCTCGCCGTCAGTGTTGAGTCCTCTTCGCTGGAGACCACTACTCCCGGCACCTTGCTTCGCTTGGGACCAAAGCAAAGCGCTGTTGTGCAAGTCGGCGTCAAGAACAAGGCGGGAATAAAAGCCGGAACGCAATGCGATGCAAAGGCAGTTGTAACCTGGGGCTCCAAAGACAATCCTAAGAAGACGAGCAAGGACTTCTCTGGTCAGTGTGGAATTGGTGATTACGATGCTTCAGAAAGTAGCCTCGGTCATCACTGGAACCCAGATTGGTTCAACGAGATAAAATACGGTATCTTCATCCATTGGGGACTTTATTCCGTCCCGGCCTTTGGAAACAAGCCAGGGCCGAAACAGGATTATGCTGAATGGTAGGTGAGACTCTAAGGCTAGTCGCTGCGCTCTGCTGATATGCTATGATCATTTAGGTATGGCTTCCGCATGACCCAGCCAGACTTTCCGTCTGAGACCTACCAATACCATCGCAATACATACGGCGAGAACTTCAATTACGACGATTTCGTGTCTAATTTCACCGCCGCCAAGTTTGATGCTGATGAATGGATGAATCTGGTTGCTGATGCGGGAGCGCAGTATGTCGTACCGGTCACAAGTGAGTCATTTCATAGGGATCAAGATGCAGCATAATAATGCTCTCATGTCCAGAACATCACGACGGATGGGCGCTATTCGACTTTCCAGAGTCGGTCAGTAAGCGGTCGACTGTTCACTACGGCCCAAAGCGAGATTTTCTCAAAGAGCTTCTGGACGTTGCGAAAGCCAAACACCCCAAGATTCGCCGAGGCAAGTATACTACATGAGCTCCTGTTGGCATTGCTAATACATTCTAGGCACTTACTTCAGCATGCCGGAATGGTTTAACCCAGCTTACGTCAAGTATGGCTGGGACCAGCATTACAAGGGTAATTACTATGGGCGGCCACCAACCAATCCTTATACCAACAAGAGCATTGAGTACACTGGCTACGTCGAAGTCGATGACTTTCTCGATGATATTCAGAATCCACAAATTGAGGCCCTGTTCTATGAATATGAAACCGAGATCCTTTGGTGTGACATTGGCGGTCCCAACAAGGCGGTAGATGTCCTCGCGCCTTGGCTCAACTGGGCTCGTGATAAGCGTAGGCAAGTCACTTTTAATGACCGATGTGGCCCGTCTGGAGACTACGGTACCCCAGAGTAAGTTCATTACTAGTCTACTTAGTGTCCTCAATCACGCTGATGTCTTTCAAGGTATGCCGGTATCTCCTTCAAGGCCAGCAAATTTGAGAGCAACCGTGGTCTTGATCCGTTCTCATTTGGATACAACTTCATGACAACGGATGATGAATACCTCTCAGGTGAGGAGATCGTCAAGACTCTGGTGGATAATGTCGTCAACAACGGAAACCTTCTGCTGAACATGGGCCCCAAGCCTGATGGGACTATTCCGAAGCAGCAACAGCTTAATCTCTTGGACGCAGGACAATGGATCAAGGGTCACGGTGAGGGTATTTTCGGCACCAGGTACTGGTCAACTGCTCAAACGTCTGGGTCACTCCGTTTTGCCACGAAGCCAGATGCATTTTACATCCACCACGTTGGTCAGCCATCTTCTCCACTGGTCATCAAAGAGCCTGTGCCTTGGGTCGAGGGCGATGTGGTGACTGCTGTGGGCGGTAGTGCTGATGGCACAGTGCTTAAGGTTTCCAGTTCCGATGGATCGTTCTCGGTGGAGTTGCCCGACAATGTTGTCCAAGGAGACAAGTACATCTGGACAATCAAGATTGCATATAGTACTGGGAAATAAGCCCCCGGATAGGCTCTCCAGAAGCAACATTCAACATTTGCTCTCTAGAATCTACACACTCAGCATTGGTCTGAATTCAACACTCATGTAGTCTATTAACTTGACGGCAACATGCAAATTTCTATATCTGGCATATTACGCTGCCGTGAGGTCATTTGCTTCGCCAAACAAACTTCATGGTTTATTTTTGATCATTTTCCCGTTGCATATTTAATGGCACAGAAATATCCGGCCTGATCCTACTGGTTGGTCGCGAGTACTAAAAAGCAAAGGCGGGTGACTGTTGGTGGGCGGGCGGGTCACTGTAAGTTCATGTCATAGGAACTAACGCTAGCCATTATCCCACCTGCATACTGCTAACTAATATATATGGCATGGATTCGGCGACTGATGGGTGAACATGGAGCGTTGCATGTGACATAGCACATGAGATAATTGCTACTCTATGTATAGAGTCATTCTCCAATCTGTCATTATTACCTCTTCCTAATGGCTCTATCGCGCTCTATCTGTCATGATGAAATCCGACTACCACATTCCAGTCATCGACTCTCACATCCATTTATTCCCTGCTTCTGAAACCAGTTCTCTTGCTTGGTATACAAACGATCACCCTCTCGCTGGTCAACACTCAGTCGACCAATACCGCGAGGCAACAACGTCTGAGCCCTCTTTGACGGGATTTATCTTCGTTGAAACAGACCGAAAGAATGACCTAAAGTCCGGTGAGCTCGCCGGCTCAGGGTGGAGGGAGCCTCTCAATGAACTAGCCTGGATCAAACGTGTCGCCCTAGGACAGCCGCGCCCTGGTGAAGGACATAGTGCGGAGGATAAAGGCCTATGCCTGGGAATCGTGCTTTGGGCACCGCTTCCCAGCACCGCAGATGCTATGAAAATGTACCTCCTCAAGGTAGAAGAAGAAGCCGGATTGGTGTGGCCAAAGGTGAAGGGTTTCCGATATCTGTTGCAAGACAAGCCACACGGTACAATGCTCCAAGATACCTTCATCGATAACACGAAACTCCTTGGCCGTCGCGGCTTTACTTTTGACGTGTGTATTGATTTGCACCGACGAGGTCAACAGCAGATAAAAGACCTTGTTGAGTTTGCAAAATTGGCGCGAGATAACGTACCCGAAAATGAGAAAGTGGTCTTGGTACTAGACCACCTCTGTAAGCCTGATATGAGCGATGCAGATTCTGTCTCGGGTGTCGCTTTCATGACCTGGCGTGCTGCAATACACGAGCTGGGCCAAGACGAGCATACGTATGTCAAGTTCTCCGGCGGTTTTGCAGAGATGGACGAGTCGGTTGATGGTCTCTCCACAAATGACATCTGCAAGGCGCTGGAGAAATGGTTCAGAGTGTTACTCGAAACATTTGGACCGAGGCGGATTATGTTTGGTAGTGATTGGCCTGTTTGTACGATCAACATGTCGAATGCTTGGTCACGCTGGCGTGATGTAACTCTCCAGTTATGTCAGGAGGCACGCTTAACCCCAGAAGAGCAGGGTATGATTTTCTTTGGTACTGCCAGGCAGGCATACAACTTATAATCCTATAGTCAAGGTCTTGCCCACTTAGGGCATGGCAAATATCTAGGTCCAAGACTCGACTTTTAGCTGTAGTGTTTTGATAGTTCTGAGATTCGGTTTGACCTCGATCTTGTACATACTGGAAGTTCATACATCCCTAAGAAACAATACTTGGTAACGCCAGCTCCAGTATCTTAAGCTAGTCTTTTTTTCACAAGTATTTTATTTCCTTCCTCTACTGTTGCTAAGATAAGGTTGAGCAGAAGCCATTTCCTACGGCTGATAAAACACTTCCTCAATAGGTTTCCACCAGGATGGCTCGACAGACTCTGAGCTTACAGCGCCAGGAACAAGGCTCTCCTGAAAGGCATCAGTCATCTTCCACCACTCCCTCACACGTGGATTCTGAGCCATTGCTTTCATATCAGTGGCAAAGTCCGTGCCGACATATTTGAACGAGGCAAATAGATAATGACTCTGGTCATCGTAAAAGATACTATCTGCCGGCCGGTAACAGATTTGAACTGTTAGCGCTATGCAATAAGTTTCCTTTGACGATGGGATGGAGGAGGCTTTATCGTACAGTCGCGAATATTGCACTGCTCGTTCTGAGCGAGCACCTCAGGCCATACTCTTGCGTGGACTTGCTTGTATTCCGCCACGTGCTTGGGTTTGAGTTTGATGATTTGCGCGAAGCGACGAGTAGGCTCGTCAGACATTTTGGTAGGTTTACAGTTGCCAGTGGATTGTTTTGAAAGAAGGGGCAGTCTAGATGACGATAGAGTGTATGTATGACCGCATGACAGCTAAAAGAGAGGGGCGCTAGCTGTGTCATCTTATAGTGTAGGCGACGCTTGTAAGGTCTCTGAAAGGTTTTGTGTGTATGGCCCCCAATTGACTCGACAGCCTCTCGGATAATATCGCAGAAGGGAAGATGTGATTGCGTCTATTGTTGGGGGTGAGGTTCCTACAATGTAGAAGGTTTCTCTTGCTGTTGTCATTTCTGTAAAGGTCAAGTGCCTCACCCCCTGAGTTTGGCGTCAACGCCCGTGAAGGACGGGGAACCAAACTTGAGCAAATTTGGGGTTCTCGTGCTTTGACTAGCTAGGTGCAATGATCACAGACTTAGCATAGCCTCCCATGCGCTAACAACATCGCAAGCTATTAGAAACGGCTTTTTGTTTTCAACCTCAGAAGCAAGAGATGCTAGATCTCTGATTCTAGAAACGAGTCATTCTTTAGTAACAGTCTTGCCTAATGAGGCCATGAGAAGTTTGCAAACAATGATCCTGTGGCTTTTGTAAACATCTGAATTAATATTCTTACCGGGCATGATATCGCGGAAAGCATTATCGCCCTAGCACTTGGCTCATCAACTACTGCCACGCTATAGACATGCCACGGGGATCAACATTATGATAAGAAGACCGCCAAAGTAGCCACCCCCAACATTCCCCTATTTCCCATTCGACCCTTGCTATACGATATCCCATGAAGACAAATAATGCGATTCCCCAATACGTAGTTGTCAAATGACAGGGCTGCCAAGCTAGTCCATAATGGTTGTTATGAGCGGGGGGAGGGGTAGTACGAGGTGTAATTATCCGACGGAACGAGTTCGCTCCCCCGCCTACAACCATGAGGGAAATAACCCAATTGGACGGGTTAACTACCAGTCTTGGGGGCATACCCCAGATACGATTTCCTGTCCAAGCTTCTCTGTTCCACTCTGTTCCCCATGGGGTAGCTTAGCTCAAGATCTGCATGTGAAGTGGATATAAATAATTCAGGCTCCTCCGTATTGCCGCTCTTCTCCATCCGCAAGCATAGTCAGCTCTCTGGCTCTGTATCTTACTGCCTCCCAGGAAATCTTCCAACTTCAACTAGAACCTCAACAGTCAAGATGGGCGTTCGAGCATTTTTCAAGAAGAGGTCACTCAAAGTCTCCGACGATCGAGTGACCAAAGCCGCTGACCTTACCTTGCGCGAGTCCATTTGGCCCATTGCACTTGTCACAGTCTTGTTCTTCCTTTGGGGCTTTAGCTATGGTCTCTTGGACACTCTGAACAAGCATTTCCAGGTGACTTTACATATTGACAGAGCGAGATCTGCTGGGCTGCAAGCTGCTTACTTTGGGTTCGTCTCATTTAGTACATTTTGTCTTGTCATATCTAACGACGCTACTCTAATAGTGCCTACCCGCTCGCTTCTCTCGGCCACGCTGCGTGGATCCTACGACACTACTCCTATAAGGCTGTTTTCATCTGGGGACTCAGTCTCTATGCTATTGGCGCCCTGATTGCCATTCCCGCTATCAAAGCAAAGTCCTTTGGAGGTTTTTGTGCCGCGATTTTCATCATCGGTAATGGTCTTGGGTCCCTTGAGACAGCTGCCAACCCTTTTATCACTGGTAAGCATTTGAAGTAACTCTCCTGCTGCCCTGTTATCTGACCTGAATTAGTCTGTGGCCCTCCCAAATATGCCGAAATGCGAATCAACCTGTCACAAGCCTTCAACGGTATTGGCTCGGTCGTTGCACCTGTTCTGGGTTCTTATGTGTTCTTCAACTTCGACGATGAAAAGGCATTGGCAAATGTGCAGTGGGTGTATCTGTCCATTGCCGTATTCGTCTTGCTTCTCGCCACCCTGTTCTTCTTCTCAAACATCCCGGAGATCACGGATGCTGGTACGTGCCAATGACCTTGATAAACTTCAAGATGTTCAATTCTAACAACAGTTTTTCGAATCTAGATATGGCTCAGCAAGCCGAATCCTCCAACTCCGATACCCACGATAAGCCACTACGAAAGCAATACCGACTCTTCCACGCCTCCTTTGCCCAGTTCTGCTACTGTGGAGCTCAGGTCGGTATTGCAAGCATGTTCATCAATTATGCCACCGAAACGAGAAAGAACACCAGCGATTCCACAGGCTCCAAACTCTTTGCAGGTGCACAGGCCGCATTTGCCGTTGGTCGCTTCTTCGGCGTCTTTCTCATGAAGTATTTCAAGCCTCGCCACATTTTCCTCGTGTTCTTAAGCATGTGTGTTATCTTCCTCTGCCCTTCAATTACAGAGAGGGGGAATACGGGAATTGCCATGCTCTACGTAGTACTGTTCTTCGAATCCATTTGTTTCCCAACAATCGTCGCTCTTGGTATGAGAGGCCTTGGTCGACACACCAAACGAGGTAGTGGCTTTATCATTGGTGGAGTCATTGGTGGTGCTTGTGTTCCTCCTCTTACTGGCGTGGCTGCAGACAGACATGGTACAGGAATAGCCATGGTTGTTCCTTTAGCGTTCTTTGTGGCTGCTTGGACTTTTCCGTTCTGCGTCAATGTCCTTCCTGGCTATAAGAAGGGCATCGACGCTTTTGAGAACACTACAACCGAACCATCCAGCATCGCCGAGTGGGGAGAGAAGGGCAGTCAGGACGAGCAACGCCATGAGACTGTGGTCGGGGAGATCAAGTCATGATGGATCCCCAACCTGTTGGTACATGCTTGGTGTCGACGGTAAAGTGGGCTTGTTCAATTCTACCTTCCCATGAGATTGTCTCTTAGTATTCTTAGACCACTTGGGAATTGCCCTTAGGGCCTAGCAAACAAACTCCAGTGGCTTCATCTTCGCTGATCGTCTGTTCGTGTTGTTCCACACTAGTGATTCGTTTTGTTGTCATGACTGATGAATCATTGCACACTTCAACTACGTCCTGTGCAGTGAATCGGTGATACAATTTCTTAGTTACTTGTCTGAAGTCCAAATCGCTCTTCCAGACCACAACTTTCATCATCAGCCACACTTTAATCTTTAGTCATAAGCGTCCTCGTCGTAAGTCAGGTCAATGGAACTCATACCGGATGTTTTGTCTCATACTTGAGTCTCGTTACCAATAGGAAAGCTCATGTCTCTAGTCCTCTATTTATGAATGAGTTGTATTGGACTGCAAGGATGAACTACAGGGCCAGGCCAGTTGCGCCTTCGTTCCATCGGTACAAAGATAACGCTCGGCGGCGAGCCTTACTCTCCTCCAAGTTAGATGTCGCTGGACTCCTCACACTGTATAGTGTCGACCTGAGCACTTTGCGGAACCGCTTCTACAAAGAGCACTTAGCATTGCACTGGTCATTCTGGTACATGGCATGGTAGGGAACATACCTGGAACTCTGTGCTTAAGGTGACAACACAAACCTCATGAGCTCGTATAATAATCTCGCAAGCCTTTTCGACAGACTCGTTCAGTCCAATCTGGGGCATTCGATCTGCAAAAAGCAACAAGATAAAGCTTCCATGCAAAAGATAAATGCCAAAAAGATACGGCATGAAAGAAAGCTCCGGGTCGCAAGCCAAGATTCGCGACATGGCGTCAGACGCAGCTATTGCATGAGATGCACACTTCATGAAGCCTACAGATGGTATCCAGCCGTCTTTATTATCCAGCATCGAAACAGCGTCCCATTTTCCATGGAGAAGGACGTGGAGAACATGTAGGATGAATGTACTGTATGCAGTGACAAGCTGAGCCTGCGCGTGTTGACGGTGTGATGAGGCGTGGCTCGCGGTATGTGATGTCCTGGAAGGTTCGCCATGACTCTGTTGTGGTGATATCGCGCATTGAGGCGTGCGCACTTGACTCGCTGGTATGGCTGAGGCGTCAAGGGCATCGACCTGGTATGCGCTAGCCAGGTCGGATATGCTCTGTGCACATTGCGCCATAACTTGCTCTATCATTGCCGTGGCTGGATCATCTTCTTCCTCATGCCCATTGACCTGATGTCTTCGCATGTTGCCAAATCTTGGATGAGACTTTTGTCTGTGCAGTTGAATAACATCCCCAAGGATGGTCATGAGTGGTAGAAAGTACTCAAAGAAGCCGATCCCAGAAATACGGGTTGGAGCGCCGAAATTTGCGGAATGTGAGCTAGTACCAAATGTTGTATCAATTGGGTTTCGTTCTGACGATAATGCTGCCCAAGCCTCATCTGAAAGCGGTGCATGCAACTGACATTCGTCATCGAGGATGCGCAGTGGTGCGTTGAATGAGAGAGCCAAGTGGCGATCAAGGCAAAAGATTAGCCAAAATGCTCTCCGGCGCTCTTCTCGGACTTCTGGTATGGTCAATCCTGTGCGTGATGCTTCACAGGACCTGCAGCCGCATGGGGTTGTTTGACTCGTGCACAGAGATGTCTCTGATTGAGTGAAACTGTTGTCAGGCGAGTCTTCTCTGTTCAAGCCCATGTTATGAGACAGCCGCAGTGCCTTATTCCACCACCGGAGACAATCTGTCTTAAAGTCGCCCCCCGAAGAGACGATAGTGACGAGAATGAACATGAGGACGTCGTCAACGAGGGGTACCGGCGGGGAGACGGAAGAGGCTGATCCAACATGATACTCTTGGCGATTTGGATCACCAGCCGTGGCATATTCCAGATCTCTTACAAGAGGACCACCTAATAAACCGTGTTGGCAGAGTTCATGAGACAGATAAGACTTACTGACTGGTAGTTCTGTTCCAAACGTCACGATCTCTCCCCTGGATCAACCCCATCATCAACTTTCTCAGCTCTTCACAAACAATCGCCTTCTGCCCTGGCAGTAGAAACAGTGAACTCTCTGCTGTCTGCGCACTGACCCATAGCATGGTTACTAGCAAAGCAGGTGTGCATGTTCGTGGGTTCTCGTCTCGAAGGAGCGATTCCTTTCGCATGACGTGTGCTAGAACGTATGGAGATGAAGATTTGAACAAAGAACCTCCTGGCTCAACAAAGTAGAGCTCGAACAGTTCACAAACAAGTCTGGCGTCGATGATGCCGTGAAGTAAGGGAATTATTGGTTCGAGACACTTATACCGGCATCCGCGAGATGGCAAGTCTTGGGTGATTGTTGAGGCTCGCTCGCGTGTAGGTGACTCGTGAACAGAGGCGGCACCATGGTGAACTGCGAGGTCAAAATCAGGGAGAGGATAGGAAGGCTGAATGTCAGCTACATGATAGAGATGATCAAAGGTCGGTGCCGGAATCGAATCGGCTTGCATGTCAAGAGATACAGCATCATGATGTGATGAGTGGCTAGATGAGTATTGCGACGAGACTGTGTCCTGTGGGTTTGCGGGGAGGCCGGGGCTTTCCTGTACGTCATATGTCCCGCTCTGCTCCGGCTGTGAGTTCAGCGTGCTTCGCTCGAGATCACAATCAGCTTCTGATGAGTCAGGCTCTCGGTCCTGCTGTGGCTGCTGTACTCGATTTGCTGACTTTGGCTTACGGCCACGCCTGCCGATACTTCGTGTATAATGACATGTTGATTGGTACTCTAAATCATTGATAGGTAAGCACAACTCTCCCCCATGTCACGGGTCGGATGCTTACCTTGACAACGACGACTGGGGTGTATCTCAAGGTCAGCTCTTCGATCTTCTGCATGTGTTTGGGGTTCTGCTTCTGTCACTTACCACGGCTGCTGACCATCACAGCGAACTCTCAAAGTGCTGCATCTATCGCAAGCAAGTCTTGTTCTCTTCCGACCACTCGGTGGATCCCTCTTGGCATGTTGACGCGGTTCATTATGATGAGGATCCATGATTATCCACTGCTTGGAAACATTGCGGGACGCCCACTATAACCAGGATAATTAAGGAGGCAGAGAAACATCCGTGCGAGGTCCGGGTATTTGGTAATTTACCGCCGGAATGCTACTCCGTCGAAAGGGTGATTTATTTTATCCGAGGGCGAGGAACTGGACCAATCATCAATTTGCCAGAGTGAGGGGGAAGATACTAGGCTGTTCTTAGTAAGGCCTTACTCTACCCTACATTTTTCTACTCTTGGGCATTTGAAGCATCGGGAAAAAGGCGCTGGCTACTCTCCACCATGAACTTAGATCTGTTGCTATAGAGGAGCTAGTTACCTGTTTTGGTAAAAAATAAAGCAATGGTTTACTGTTAGTTGTAGGACACGATGACTGTAATTTACCTAACGCTTCTTAAATGGGGGGGCTCTGAGTGGAGAAAGAGACCTTGTAAACAGCTACGAATAACTCAAGTATAAAACAAATTGTCATAGAAGCGACTGATATAATTGTGTACTAGACAAGACTTCTAAAAGTTAATGAATATCATCTCTCAGCCCCCAAAACACTATGGTTATCATCAAGACTATCACCTCACACGATGTGCGGTTTCCTGTAGGTGGTCAGAGAAACGGCAGTTTCAACATACACTGACTCCAGCCTCAAGACTTCACTGGACAAGGCTGGCTCAGATGGCATGAATCTCTCACCAGACTACTCTGCTGCGTTTTGTATTGTTACAACCGATGACCCCAACTTTACCGGTCACGGCATGGTATGTGAAGAATTCTCGACTGTCCATTGAACCGAATCTCACAGAATATTCGTAGACCTTCACCATTGGCCGCGGAAACGAGCTTGTCTGTGGCGCAATCGACCTCCTCGCTCCATTAATACAAGGCAAAGATCTTTCTGACCTCACCAAAAACTGGGGTAAAACCTGGCGATACTTAACATCAGACTCACAACTTCGTTGGGTCGGCCCTGAAAAGGGTGTCATACATCTCGCTCTCGGTGCCCTCGTCAATGCAATCTGGGACTTGTGGGCGAAGACATTGGGGAAGCCTGTCTGGCGTGTTATTGCGGACATGACACCAGAAGAAGTCATCCAATGCATTGACTTTCGCTATATCTCTGATGTGTTGAGTCCAAATGATGCCCTGGAAATCCTAAGAGCAGCGCAGAAGGGAAAAGCTGAGAGGATCCAGGAGGCTTTGAATAATCGTGCGGTTCCTGCATACACTACTAGTGCCGGCTGGTTGGGATATAGTGAAGATAAGATGAAGAAGCTACTTGAGGAGAGTGTGCAACAGGGCTTCAAGTACTTTAAACTCAAGGTTGGCACAGATCTTGAGGAAGATCGACAGAGACTAAGGATTGCCCGCGATGTGTTGGGGTATGATAAAGGTAACGTTCTCATGGTGGATGCAAATCAGGTATGTCCCAACCTTTCGGTCTGATATCACTTAATTTACCCTCTTTAATAGGTCTGGTCCGTCACTGAAGCCATCACACACATGAACGCTCTCGCAGAGTTCAAACCATGGTTCATCGAAGAACCAACATCCCCAGACGACATCCTCGGACACGCTGCTATCCGCCAAGGTCTATCCAACACAACCCACGGCGCCATCGCAGTAGCAACAGGAGAAATGTGCCAGAACCGCGTCATGTTCAAACAGCTCCTCCAAGCAGGCGCCGTGGACATCATCCAGCCCGATGCATGCCGTGTTGGTGGTGTAAACGAGGTTCTGGCGATTCTGCTCCTCGCTGCCAAGTTCAAGGTCCCCATTGTCCCGCATTCAGGCGGTGTAGGACTTCCGGAGTATACCCAGCACTTGAGTACTATTGATTACGTTGTCATCAGTGGCCGGAAGAGTGTTTTGGAGTACGTGGACCATTTGCATGAGCATTTCCACCACCCGTCTGAGGTTGTTGATGGACATTATGTTACACCCCTGACGCCGGGATATAGCGTGGAGATGAAGCCGGAAAGTCTGGTGAGGTTTGCATATCCAGGCAACGACGCCAGTTGGTGGACAAGCAAGGAGGCAGAGGTTGTTATCAACCAACCGAGGGTCAAGGCGTTTTAGAGTTTGTAGGTGCTACAGTTACGCCCATTGATTCGTAGTTGTTAGAACTGCTGGTCTTTTCAGCTTTGATACTAATGCAATTGAACCACCGGACCTGTCCATTCTAATTCGTGCCACGTCACTCAGGTTCAGGCCTCAGCTGCGCTATAGACCGCCACTAAGACTAGTCTCGCCGATCGCCGTACTGCTCTCCAGTCAAATCGTCCCAGCAGTCACGCAAGGAAAGGCGATCTTCCTTGGGATAAAGGGCAATCACTAGTTAGTATTCAAACGAGCTGAAGTACCCTTTGAGACCTTTCTGCATTGTGACGACATTTACGGCTGTGGGCTGGAGATAGAAGACGACGAACTATCTCGCGTCTACTTAAACTGACTCTCCCCTCGGTTCTCAACATTGCAAGTCTGTTATTATTCTATCAACCTATGTCTAATTCTCCCTATCTACTCTTATCAATTTTCTCCGATTAGCCGAGACTGTGAAATATGTCGGTGTGCGAAGATGTTTCGCCGGATTGCCCGACGGTCCTTGCCCAGCTCAGAGACGACAAGAAGTTCAAATACATCATCTATAAAGTTGTCAACGGTATGTTGGTTACCGAAACCACCGCCGTGGACGGTGTCTGGGATGACCTCAAAGAACGTCTGCTCAGCGAGCACCCGAGATTTCCAGCATTCGCTATCTACGACTTTGGCGAAGATTATCAACACAAGCTTGCCTTGATCTCCTGGTGTCCAGATACAGCCCCCCCGAGAATCAAGATGGCTCAAAAGTCCAACCAGACTTTTCTCAAGAGAATGCTCGATAGCCCCAGCATTGACATTCTCGCCAGCGACGAGGCGGATCTAGACGAGGGTCCTATCCTTGAGCACCTCGATAAGCTCTGAGCATACTGTCATTGTGCGCAAAGAGTGGATGCTCTTATTATGATGATAGCCCTTAGAAGTAGCGGTGGATGAAATTAAGATACATTCATGGTTATTTCGGTCCAAGATGCCATAATAAATAAATGTGCATAGGGACTGGATGGTATAGACACTCGGGCAAGATAGTCTGTTTCCGCTACGAAGTCAATCTGATATATATTCCCATATGTACATGTCCCTCACGCCAACACTCTGATTGCAGCAGACTGCTTCAAGCCCCTATCATCTAATGCTGTGATATTTACTGCATCAGACCCATTAGCATTATCCCCATCAGAATCGTTCTTCACTGTCTTGGACTTCTTCCCAGAAAAGTCATAGTCTAACCACTCCCCAATGATCAGACGAACACGCTCAGCGAGCGACAATCTGCTCTCCACTGCTTGAGGGTCTAGCTCAGTACAGTCTAGTAAGCTCTCGGAGTTTCCATCAGTCTTTAGTACTCTTTTGACTGCAACCGCATTCTGCTCCAGGTCTGAAAGAGTACTGATGCCTGTTATGGTTGAGACCGAGAACGAGGGAGTGCAGTTCTGCTTCGCTTTCACAATAGCATATTGCATCGCGAGCGAGCATAGAGTTTCTCCTTCTCCGTGCTTGTCCATCCACTCAGCGGCTTCTGCTGCAGCAGCTCTTAGTCCCTGAGGCGCAGGATGCCAGTCGCCTGTCAGTCCAAGAGGAATGCCTCCTGTCCTCAATAGTCCAACCGCCAGTGGACTCGAGCAGAATACTGAGTTAACACCAGCTGCACGGAAACGATCGAAACCACGGGTCTCGGCTTGTGTATTCTGAAGAGTGAGCTGAGCCCATGTTTGAACAACGTCCACAGGGTGTCCATATTTCTGTCGGGCGAGGCTAGCGACTTCAGCTAGAACATCAATGTCGTAGCCTGAGATTCCGACCCGCAGAATGACTCCAGCCCGTTGAAACTCCAGCAGCACACCGACAGCAGTGACGGCTTCATCCAAGGAGACGTACTCAACATCATGGCAGAAGACAACGTCCAAGTACGTAGTCCCAAATCGCTGTAGTGATCTGGCGACAGACTTTTTGATCCAGTCTGGGGAGTAGTCAAACTCATTTTCCTTGATGCGGCCAACCTTGGTCATGAGCTCGTAGTCGCTCCGTTGATATCTTGATTGGATACGGGTATCTATTAATGCAGCACCCATGAGTTGCTCAGAAGGCTCATAGTATGGTGATGTGTCAATGGTGCGCACGCCAAGTTCGAATGCGCGCAAAAGGATGTCGACGATGGGAAGGGATTCAGGCTCAGGATTCAGTTGGTAGCTGAAGCCTGCTCCGCCCATGACCAAGGCTGGGGGTGAAGAGGTCGGTGACATTTTGTTCTTCTGTTAGATAGATGTATGTGTTGGAGTAGAAAATGGAGTTGATGTTTATTTGATTGAGATAGTTGAAGTGATGAAGAAAGAGATATCTGCAGCCAAGGCAGTTTCACTCGTTTTTGGTGATTTTGTATTGGTCCTTTCAGCTTCAAACTAGAAGAGAAATCAGTTATTCAGACTTGCATTTTGGATATAATATTTCTCAATGCGCTAGGACGCCTCAGAGGGATTTTTATCACCATGTCGGCCCGTTACAAATGAGATCTGCAGCTTGATAGAGTATCATTGGTACGTATCTGCCAGTGGATACGGTTGGCGTCGTTGGGACTAAATACCCGGCGGTTAATTCTCTCATGCCAGACCATCATCCGGTATTAACCGTCCTAGACCCCACTGCGATGCCCAACTGTAACCTTGCGGACAGTCAACGCGCTTGAGAAACACATAATTGCGACGGGAATTTAGTCAGAATATATTAGGCAATATTTAAGGGAGTGCATGAAGCTCTGAAATAATTCATATGTACATCTCTCTATACTATTATCCTACAGTCTTACACTATTGACTCTTGGACGGAATTCTATAGACCTGATACTCATCTCCTGCATTGACAGGCAAGATATTGAACGTCACAAACCCATCTGGACTCTCAGGTTCAAGTCTGACAAAGGCCTGCGCCGCATGCTGTTGTTTGGTACTAACCCAATATGCCCCAGCAGGAAACTTTATCGTCTTCTTGCTCAATTCCGTATTCACTGTAGTCAATGCAATACCCTCATACTTGGTCTCTGCCAGCGTAGCAGATGTAATGTTATATGCTTCCACCTCACCTTCAAAGTCGACAGCAAGCTCATCCACAACAACGCCAGCTGCCCGAAGGCGAAGAGCTGCGTTGGCCCAGGCTCTACTAAAGATATAGGCCTCTGGACGAGCGCGGGTAAGATTACTAGCGGGAGGAGTATTATTGCCAAACAGCACAGGAACTTCTGTTATGTTTCCAGTTTCAGCGTCGAGGTATGGCCATGTCGTCTCCATCCATCTTGGCTGATCCCTCACAATAATCTCGTGGTCATTTTCGATAAAGTCCTTCCTCGCTTCTTCGACAGTTTCGTATACCAGCTCAGCATTATCAGCGGCAATCTGCAGGACCGTCTCAGCAGCAGTCAAACCGGCTGTTGTTCTGCGCTGGAAGTTGCGATCTCCGATCCCAATTCCTCTCGTCTCAGAGAGAAAAGCCAGTCCTTGACCGAGGAAGACAGTGACTTCGCCGCGAGTATCGGTGACAAAATCTTGAAGTTTGATGGTGTCGTTTTCTTGTGATGCAACAACGTAGCCATTCGTAGTAAGGTTCTTCTTTCGCAACGCGCTGGCGACTTCTGGGACAAATAGAGATTCCGCCATTGATCGAATGTCAGCGTGGACATTTGGGTTCTTGAAAGCTGAGAACTGGTTGTCCTGGACGGGAACGTAGGTCTTGTTCTGATATGTCAATCCTCTCCGGGCTCCGTACTCATGGCAATCAAGATGGACATGGGCATTGAACTTGAGGTTCAATTGCTTGACTTCCATAGTCTGTTGCGAAGCCATCTTGGTATGGTCGCGATTGGGGTCAAAGCTTGTCGCCAGAAGACGCTGGAAATATGCTGACCCATCAGGGTTATATCGCGGAAGAACAATAATATCGAGCTTCTCTAGAAGTCCAAGGGTCCATTCTGGTTCAGCATCCATTTTACCGAGGAGTGCAAGAAGTCCTTCTTCACCGGCCGGTTCATTACCATGAACACCGCCCTGCAGCCAGACCCGGACTTTGTTAGTTTTGTTACCCACTGCCGATGTCTGCAACAGCGATTTTGATGCAGACAAAACAACATATGGAATCGACCGTCCCTCTTCAGAAGTGAATACAGGATTGTGATAGGTCATCCAGTCGTTTCGCGATGCAAGCGTCCACAAGAACTGTTCCAGCGTCTGCTGGGAGTTTGGCGCTGATGTGCCATTGGCGAAACCTGGAGCAACATTCTCAGGATTGATGAAGGCTGGAGAGTAGAGCTTTTGGTCTACATCCGGAAAGTTGGCAGCGATTTGGGGAGGATCTGTCTCAAAAGGGACTTTGTTTCCAGCATAAGAGAGCGCTGCTGCTCCAGAAAGGAGTGTTGAGAATATAAGAGAATGCATCGTTGCTTGCTGGATGAGTCTTCTTTGAAACGCATATTTACTTCCTTTATATATAGTTAGCGACCTCCGAGCCAAGTCCCGGTGTTTCAATGAGCTGCCCTCTTGATACTAGTAAGTGACAATCATTATCGAATACGATAAAGGTCAACTTGTAACCCCGCGATTTCGTGTGTTGCCAAGCTCTATGATCCACTGTTATCACTTGGCAGTCCGACCACGGCGGCCAACTTTCATCGCATACTTGCTAAGACATATCTCATATCGGGGAACTTATATAGGTGCTAATTGAAGTATATAATCAGCTAGGTTGAACTGCCATAGTCTCTTACGAGTCAAGGGAGTTGAAGTGCTGTAGACGCATAGGACAAGAGTACGAAGACCAAGAGCAAGTTGACTCTACACAATGAACAATCTTGAGGTATATTCTGTTCAATCAATCTTCAATAGGCGCCCAGACTGTGGCTGAGATTGAATTAAGCTTGAATTTAACCTTACGCAATATTTCTGCGGGCAGTAAACTAGGAGCAACTGCTGCACCAGGAGTCTCTTCGCCGATAGCGGGAACATACCCGCTCATTCGGCTGTGCTAGCGGCTATGTACCATGTTCACAAACGCTCCAATACTACCGGGTTATCTTTTTTGTGTAAACGGAGGACAGGTCTAAAGATAAGCCGGGGAAAGTAAGAAAGAGTACGGGCATTATGAAATTTGTAGGCCTGGAAACAGTATACTGTACAGAGTAGACATCTGGTCAATGTCAAAGCGCTTAGACATCCACTCACTGTCCGTAGTCCGGATGCTGAGATACCGCGGGTTGAGCTCAAATACCATCGTTGAAGTGGGTATGTTGTTTGTGCCTTGGCCTTGGCTTTGGAGCAGTGGCTTTAATCCCTTCCCAATGTTGAAATAGTAACCACGAGAGTATAGCAAATATACCGACCAGCGACTAGCGACTGTAAAAACTTCTCCCTTTTTGTCCTTTTGCTAGCTAGAAACATCTGGCCGAGGGTACCAGATGGATGTCGGAAGGCCTACTGGAGATATTGACAACATCCAGAGCGTACATAAGAAGAATCGCCTCGCCCATGGGAAGCAGGCAATTGAGAGCGAAAGTTGCAGTATATATACTGCTAGAGAAATCCTATAATTGGGAAATCCTAGCGTATTTGCCGTCAATGGCGACACGCGAAACTTGTCCCACTTATACACGTCTGGACATCCCTGCTGGTACTGGCTATACGTGTATAGTAAACGGGCCTTCCGCAGTATCCGTATCTCAGCTGGCTGATACTAATATTAACTGCAAACTGAATGGCTAGTGAAGGGGGTTAAAAATAAGCTCAAGACATTTGAAGTCATGTCCCCCTCTTGTGGAGGAACTTGCCGTGTCAGGTACGCGCCCTTACGAATCCAGGGGCCGAGTCCGCGTATTACAATACATGAGTTCTCAATTCATTCTATAAGTAGTTCGGCAATACAGATAAATAATTACTGGCAATTCTCGTTATCTGCTTTTAACACTGTTCTCTTCTTTGGTCTATCATTCCTTTATTTCCTTCAGTTCTTTTTTTGCATCCATATTGCCCGTCATTACAGCATAAAACACACTCATTTGCATCAGACTCGGCACTCCACAATTATTTTCATTACATTCACTCTCGCATAACTTCATTATGGCAGGCTTTACTTTCTACAATTATGAGCCCTCCTTACCAGCGGCCGCCGCATTTGTCATCATCTTCACCGCCGCTGCTCTTATCCATTTATGGCAGATGTTCCGGCATCGAACATGGTACTTTATCCCTTTTCTCATCGGCTGTCTCTGTAAGTATCCCTGTCTTTTCATGATGAACAAATACTGATTCTCTACAGTCGAGGCATTCGGCTACGTCGGCCGTGCGCTCTCCGCAAACGAAGCTCCAGACTACACCAAGAACCCGTACATCATGCAGTCGATATTACTCCTCCTCGGTCCTGCGCTCCTCGCCGCGTCTATTTACATGATATTGGGCCGGTTGATAGTTCTCCTGGATGCCGGTCACTTGTCCCTTATCCGAACGAAGTGGTTGACCAAGGTCTTCGTCATCGGTGACGTGCTATCTTTCCTGGCACAGAGCGGAGGCGGCGGTATGCTCGCCTCTGCAAAGTCCAATGACAAGGTCGAAATGGGTGAGAACATGATCGTTGGCGGATTGCTCATTCAGATCGTCTTCTTTGGCTTCTTTATGGTTGTCACGGTTGTCTTTCATATGCGGATTCGCTCTCGCCCAACATCTCGATCTCTTGTCTTGAACACTCCGTGGGAGAAGCTGATTTTCATCCTTTACGCTTCGAGCCTTTTTATCCTCGTTCGTTCTGTTTTTCGTGTCGCGGAATATGTTCTTGGGAAAGATGGAGCGTTGCAGGCTCATGAGTATTGGCTCTACATCTTTGACGCGACGCTCATGTCGTTTGTTGCTATTCTCTTCAATGTCTTCCACCCAAGTAAAGTCATCAACAAGCTGGGAGACGAAAAGCCCAGATATACGGTGGATGAGTATCCCTTGCATAGCGTATAGTTCCCCCAAAGCTTACAGGAAGCTTCAGAGGGCCTATCATAGAGCGTCCCCATTATCGGATAACTAGAAGGACGATCAGATGCATGTATTAGTAGATAGATCGCGACGAGAATTCTCTTAACAGATTTCGATATGCTACCAAGTTGCTTATTTATTCCCATTGTCTCATGTTCCATTTGCGGGCTGTGTATAGAGATCGCCGTCAATCGTGGTGTTCATGGTCCCATTTGCCTGGAATATGTTCTTCAAAATGTCAATAGTCAGATGAAACCCATCTGGGCTTGTCTTCTTTGTATTCTTTGAGTTTCCAGTTTGAGTCAGGTCAGAATACCAGTCGACATGACTGAGTGTCAGAGATGGAAACGTGGCGCGAACTGTTTCTGATCCTGACAGGAATGTTGCTCCATCATCTGAGAAGTGATGATAGACTACACTGATCTCACTGATAGATGCATCATCTTCCCCCACGATCTCAACATCCGCATACCCACAACTGAGCCCCATCAGTGTGTAATTCCCAGGTGTTGGCTCGCGGCGTTGTGGATCAATGTCTCCTGGAGAGTACTTGACACCCCAAGGGACCTTATCTGAGATGGGATCGACTGCAGGAAGATCGAGGGGCTCCCGAGATGTAAGAGTTGCCACGACTACACGTACTCGTCTACCCCCCGGCTCCTTAGACGCATAGCACGGAAGTGGGTTTGTCCCTCCGCACGCAGGAGGTAGTGTTTGAGCTTCACCGTAAACAATCTGAGTGCCATCCGGAGACCATCTCGGGTCAGCCATTGCATTCCACTCAGGGTCATTGTGATCGCCACTACCAGGAACACCCTCCCCTTCCCCATTGATCTTCTGGCCAAAATACTCCCCACGATCACCATAACGATCTAAAAGATACGGTCTGAAGAATCGTCTCTGTCCGTTGTTTCTTGTTGAGGATGTAATTGATGTACTGATGAGGTCGGTAATGGGTGGAATACGTCTCATGCCAGAGAGCCACATTTGACGGTCCGTTCCTCGCGTATCCAAAACCGCCATCCAATTATCGTCAGGTGAGATAGCTATTGGATCGCAGTACTCTGGATGGCTTGTAAGTCGCCGCACCTTGCCAGTCTGCAAATGAACAGCGAAGACATCAATGTTGGAGGACTCAGCCGGATAACCGATATACGTAACTTCAGTTCCCCTGCCGGTGAAACCGCGAAGCTCACCTACAGCTATGGCGTTCCGATTTATGGTGATGTGTTTACCATGCGTCGCAATAGGTTGGTCTACTTCTGGGTTGAACAATCGGGTGACTTTGACAAGATCGTAACGTGGGACAAGTGGTAAGCCGACTGTTGGCTTCGGGTTGAAATTCAATCTTCCGAGGTACGCGTACTGACCAATCTTTCGGCCGTTAGTTGTGAAAGCATTGAACCCAAGATGGATGTCATCAGGGTGCAAACGCAGCTCCCGAATCGTGCCGCCCTCGCCGGTCCCATCGGGGCTAGTATTCCACCGTATGGGATAGATACGGGTGAGCTCCGGTGTACAAGCCGCATCAACCAGTTTATGCTCCCCACAATCGAGAATGTTGGTGCCAAATAGAACTCTTTTTCCATCGCCAAATGCTTGCGGGTAGCTGTATATTTTGCTCACTCCTCTCATGTTTTGCTCAGCCAGCCCACAAGTGAGACACTTCCATGGACTTCCACTGGGGAATAGCTTGCTATCGGTCTTGACGACGATGATTTGACTTCCGCTGTAGACGTTGGGTGAGTCCGGAGATGATGGAGCGCCTGTGAAGGTAACGTGGACCAAAACATGCTTTCCATCCGGTAGAAAGCCGCCTGCTTGGAAATCCTGGTTTGAAGCAAGAGTCATACATCCAGTGCCATTTGGATTCACTTCTAGCGTGCAAGCTCCGGCATCGCTACTGGGCGCAACTGGTGGAAGGGGAAGTGTTGAAAGGCTGATGGGTTCTGGATTTGGTGGCGCATGTTTCGCCTTGTCGGTCGACATAAAGAACTGGGAGCTTGGAAGTGCCAGTGCCCTCCCTACACAGCTCAGTATGAACGATTTGTGGTAATGCATTGTGATAATAGGTATCAATTACGCGGCGATGTGTGTGCAATGAATGGCCTGGCAGGTCATTACGGCCGGTACTTATAATCTTCTGACTCTCGAGCCACAGGTATCTGGACTGTTAGTATGAAACTTCCATTTTTTATTTTGCCATTGGCTCTATCAATTCCTGATAGACTAAAAGAGATCGGAACGCCCATTAGCTACGACTCAAGATTTCTGCTCTACATGTAGGAGAGAAATTATATGATATCTACATTTTCATATCTCTTACTTCATGATCTAATCACTGTATCTTGTACCGCGCTAAGACTCTAAGCTCCAATTGGGAGTATTGATACCGAACTGCACAGACACGTCATTGGCTCGTGCAAACACAATACGCGGAGGTCCTCACTATACGCGTATTTCGTATTTGGCCATCCGCGTGCAATTTCTTCCCCTTAACCTGGACCATTAATTTAGTGGAATTTGCAAAAATGAAGGCATGTCCAACACTGCTCAATTATCTTACCAGTGTTTCATATCTCTTATGTAGTGTACTTAAATTAAAGGAATGACCATGCGATCCCCATTCGGTACGTGTTTTCAGTCGGTGCATCTCCTCTAGGATAGGTGGCCGCATATGTGAGTGCAGTTTTGCCGGTTACACACAATTACAGACGATTACAGTGACGCAAGTGTTGCTGTTATAGTATGAAATTCTAATTGCCCTCTTTGGAGCCCTAGCCTAGAGGCTTGCATCAACCATTAAATACACTACATAAATTAAAACTCTATAAGACTTTGAACAAACTATGCGCAATATGATCCCGTCATACAGCGACGACTTTAACCTCGGGGCCTTCGATCTTCTTGACCTTGCGGCCCTCCCACCATGACATCAGACCAGCCAGCAAACCTGTACCGCAACCTAGGCCGATGAAAGTGCCAGTAGCCCAGCTCTTTTGCATCAAGTCAGTACGCATACCTCGAATTACTTAAAGGAACTGGAAAGGCGCAGACTTACAGGACGATCAATGCGATTATACCCCCACATGAAATAGCACAAAACAGCTTGCAGGAATGTGTTCAGCACCATCATGTAGATAGTGAAGCCCAATTTCCAAAGCGGTGTCGGAGGCGCCTTCTCGCCAGTGAACGTTGTCGAGCGAGGAAGAGTAGTAGTCGAGTCTGTCGAGCTTGTGTCCTGTTCCGTGGCCCAGGCAGGAGGTCGAAACCAAGCCTTGTTTTGTTCTGTGAGCTTCTGCATGGCAGGGACATCCTTCCAGAAAACTGCGCGGGTGTAGCGGTACCAGTCCCGGAAGCGCCACGGGGCAAGACCAAAACCTGTGACGCAGAAGAGGGCGTTGAGGATCTGACTGTCTATCTCGAGCCATTTCTTGCGCGCTGAGTTGTTGTCGTTGGCGCTGGGATGGTTCATGGCTGGTGCGACATTGAGTAGGAGGAAGAAGAGCATTGCCTAGAGATGGAGCGTCAGAAGTGTACACAAAAGAATATCGAGTGGTCAATCCACTTACGCCCCATGCCTGTGAGAGTGTTGGTTAGTGAGCTGAACTTACGGAATTACCGGACAAGAGTTACTTACCACAATATTCAGACCATACAGCGTGATGAGGAAACCAGATGGCGTGAGAAAGAATTTCCAAAAGGCCTTGAGGCCATTCATGATGGTTGGTCCCCATTTCTCCTTCTCATCAGCCTTGTGCTTCTCATACAGACTTTTCCGTCGCTCCAATCGCTGTCGATGCTTTTCACGCAGATGAAAATGATGATGATGATAGCGTTCCTCAGGTGCCTCGGTGATAGTCTCTTCCCTCGACGACCCTTGCTCCACGTCTACCTCCTCAGGAATCACGACAGGTTCCTCGATGAAAGGGTCCTTGTCAAACTTTGGAATCACACTGGGTTTGCGAGTTAGCGTCGCTGTCCTCACCAGCGTAAGTTCGCCATCTGGCTCGGGCACAGCGTAACGCGCAGAATGTCCTTGAGCGTTGAATTCGATCTTATCGCCGCCAGATTCTGCGTCGCGGAGTTCAGTGAGATTGGGGGCTTGTGCGATGGCGGTGCCGGTGGCTTGCCACATTCCCAGCTGCGGATTGGCATTGATGATCGATAGCGACGCGCCGCGGACGCGACCGACGAAGCCATTGTTTGGCGGCGGCTCCGACATTGCGGTTGACACTTGAGAAAATCTCCTGCCTCTGGTGATATCGTCGAATTTGAGGCTCAGGGATGTTTTGATTGATGGTGCAAGGTTCGTCGGGGTAAATCTGACGGTATTGATTTAATCTTATTTCTTCGGAGTCGGCTCTTGGTTGCTTCCGGGCTACCCGACTTACCGGATTCAGCAAGACACCGGAGTATGTTACACCGGCACACGGCCAGTCATCGATCAGCATCCCGGCTTTTACCCGCTTAATCATCACATAAAGTTTACACTTCAATGAACGGACAAATAAAACTAACTACATGTGCTTTAGATCGTCGGCGTCTTAAAGTGCCGACTCTGCGGACAATCCTGGTTCGTGCGTCGCTCCAGGGCCATGGAAGACGATGCTGATGATGAGTTTTGGTCTTAGGACAGTTTATGCTCTCACACGCTTGCGGTATAAGACTATCAAGCTACCGATTCTGCACCGCTTTTGTTGTTACTTGGGAGCAGGTCATTCTATAAACAAACCCATCTATCATTTGACGGACGTGAACGGACGACCAAACACAACATTTTGTACTAATAATAGGTTAAAACATTTCTGCATCTTTATTCATAGATGAAACAGGCTATCGTGATCTGTAAATCAAACTCTCCGAATACTCAGCGATGATATTACTCCAGAAATCACACTCCGACATACTGTTACCATACAGATAAGTACCATGCTCGGCGAGATTCAACATCTTCAAAACATCCTCTAGAGGCCCAGGGCAGCCCAGAGCGCAAGTCCACCAACAACCCAAGGAAACATCATTCTCACCGCCATCTGCGCATTAAACTCCTGCATGAGGTCCAAGACATTCTTCGCACTGGAATTCAAAGGTTCAGTCTCTGAAGACTTTGAGTCCGCAATGTCCAGAAGCTTGTAAGACGGGCCGAGCATCACCTTTCGAACCCAGATCCAACCGATGGGCATGAGTCCTCCTGCAGTAGCCCAGATCTTCCAAGCCAAAGCAGAGCTGTTCTCCTTGTACTCTCCGTAGGCAATAGTGCCGATCACAATAATTGTGGTGAGGTCGACCCATGGCACAGTGGCTGACATGGACCAGTAAAAGTATTCCCATTGCTTTGCAGCGTCTTTGGGTGACTTTTGGACGATTGGGTAGACTGAGGGGAGGAGACGGTAACCTGATGTCATTGTACCGCCGTTGATGAGACTGCCAGCGATGGCAATACCCTTGAGGGCTGGGAGATAGGCGTGAAGGGAAGTCATGTTTGTGTGTTTATTGAAGGATGTTTTGGGTCAGGTAATGAGGATCAAGAAGCTGTTTTGACTATGCGTAAAATAACGTGATGAGAAATGGAAGAAATACTTGTCTAGTAGCTGTCTGTGATGTGTACGTTTGCAATCGAAAGAGGAACCCTTTGTTATAGAAAACTATTCTTGAACTATGGCGAGGGCAGCGCCGGGATTTACATTCCAAATTGTCATGCATGGAAACCACTGGACACTTTGTTGCCGCACGGTAAGCCGGACTGGCTCTCATCACAATATTCAACTAAGGTCCTGGTTGCGTGTGCTCTTTTGGATCCTTACTCCTTCAGGAACTACAGCTGAAAATGTCTTGAGAGTTTGCAGTGCGCCACTGGGTGAGCCGCTGACCGGCCGAGCACTCAATGTGACTCTTGAGGGCACGGTGGAGAGAGCTGAAAACCTCAACGTAGCTGTATAAAGGATAACAAAAACGACGGCTGGCAATTCGCTCACAATCATTTTTACTTGAACTGAGACATTTACAATCCCCAAGGCGTTCAGGGTCGCAATATTGGCTTTAGCGCTTGCCCCCGACCTCCCCAGGCCTGCATTAGCTTTTGCAATAGTTAGTTGCCCCTCAGCGCTAAAACTCGCGGCAGGCCATCCTCTGGTCCTCTTGGGCTTAGCACTATTTCTGTGGCTGGCTGTTCTGTAGAATTTGGGCATTTTTGGACTCTCAGAAACATGGTATCTTTCCAAAAGTCCATTTGGTCCGAAACAAGATAAGGCTTGCATCGGAGCTTCTGAAATTGAGGCCCTCCAAGCGGCTGATCACTGTGGAGTAGATACAAAGCTATCTTAGGAGATTTCTCGAGGTACAGAGTATTGGCAATTATGCAGCCTATACTCCGTATTGGACACATATCATGACGAGACAGGAAAGTTCGCACGTGAACTCATTCAACCTTCTGTAGGCCCTGGTGATGGATTTGTTATTTGGCTCTCCATCTCAACTAATCATTACTCCCAAGTTGAACAGACATGTATAGAATTGTAAAATGAATAATCCGATTAATGACGTGATAGCTAGAACTGCACCCCAACAGCATTGACCAAGTTCTTGACAGCACCAAAGAACTCAACAAGACCCATTGTCCACCACGATCGCCTCTTCCAGCCTTCCTCAATAGGCAGTCTCTCGTCTTCAAAGATAGCCCTGACATACTTGACTGGAATGGTCTTTCCATCTCCAAAACAGCCCATCATCAGTGCGAGCTGGCCGCAGTTGACCTGATGTTCAGCTGGTCCATAAACCAGCTCTGGATTGTCCTCCAGTTGCCGTGAGATACGAGCCTTGATGAACTGGGCAAGGTCTGGGATGGTGAGAGTTTCGCCATCATAAGAATATTCCAGCATCTCTTCGATCAAGTCTTGTTGAGGATCATTGTTTCCCTGCTTCTGAGCAATGTCCCGTCTTGATAGGGAGATGTCATGCTCAATAGCGCCGTGAGAAGCAAGATTCTCAAGATTGAGATACTTCTTTCCATCAGTGATTTGTTTCGAATTCCAGCAGCCGAAATAGTCAAAGAAGGAGTAGGGGTTCTTGATGAGGGACCAAATCCTCTGCCATGTGCCAACAGGCTTTTTCATGTATGCCTTGGCTGGGTTTTGGTACTCAAAGTAGGTGGGGATGGCAAAGACAGAGCCGAGGAGAGGACTCATGCCGACGTATTTCATTGAGGCGTTTAGATCATCCATGAAGATGCCGCGGCCGCTGCGCTCAAGATAGCCATGGTTTGCGAGGGCATTGACGACTGGGCAAGGACTTCTGCTGGCATTGGGAGGAGCTTTTGCAAACTCTCCAACTGCGGGTGTAGGAGGCATTGGAATGGTGACCGACATGGACTTGGATGGTCTTGAGTGATGGGGAATGAACAAGTGAAAGTAAATGAGCTGATTTCGCAACGGCAGAAGGATTTGGGATTGTCGTTCCTTGAATCAACATGAGCTGTTATACCATGAAGAGAAGAAGCTACAGAGTCATTGACGAGCTTCAGCTATCATTGACCAATGGCTTCCAGGTTTATTACTCTGGGGTCTAGACCTGTAGCGTAGTATTTGTGGCGGCCAGTTGAGCGCTGAGCATTTCCAATAGTCCCAAGATCAACTGTACTACTCAAGCCAGAGTTTGAGACATCGGATGTATGTGGGGGACGGAAAAGAGCCAGATGCGAGAGCTGCATTACTGCTTACGTCTTGTGGCTTGCTGAAACTGGCAACGCATTTCCTCAGTTGGGTAAAGCTATCTGCAGCTAGGAGACTCTCCGCCGGCGCACGGGTGCTGACAGGGGAGGACAGCTTCACGATAAGCGCTAGATACCTGACCGGTTGACAACCGGGTTACGGGATAGTCCTTGGCGCATTAGTGCACAACACAACTACAATCTTTCCTGCCACAAGCCGTTTGGGGGCTTTGGAAACGCTGGAAGAGGAATGTGGTGATGCTGATCTGATCAACGGCTAACGATGCACGCATTTTCAGCTCCGGAGGTGGCCTGAGCACTTCTGCTAGTCTGAAAAAGACGCTATCTTAGACCCGTTAGCGGTCAGCCAGCCGCAACGGGCCGTGTGGAGAGTTGAGTGGGTGAACTACCAGGTGGCTGAGCGGGGAATGTGATAGCGATGCGGCATTGGGTTAAAGCCGTGATAACCGCTGCTCGTGTGTGTGTTCATGTTCAGCTCTGAACTTTCTCTCCAATGACCTGACTTGGTCGTTTTCTGGTACATAAGACTAGACTTTTGTGATAACTGGAGAAGCAGATGCATGAAATCGATAGCGGCGGACTAGGAAATGTCACGATGACGAATGAGCAGGCCACGAATGTCAGCCACGCGGTATACAAGGTTCGTCAGCTTGAGAGATGAGCGGGGATGGGCCAGAAACACAATGATTGAGAAATTTTTGGCGTTGCAGATGCCGAGATTTGGATAACAATGCCCGAGAATTGGTTCAGACAGAGCTGATAGAGCGGAGTAAGCGAGGCAGGGTCTGATCGATAGTTTGTCTTCACAGTGAATTCACAATCTGCATGCGGATGCCCAATCTACATTGACTGATAATATGCCCCCAGGCTGCACCAGCTCAAAGGACGCATCACAAAACATTCCGTTTATTTCACACTATCTCATTCCAATTCATCTCTTCATCTTCAGCCCGGAGGTTGTGCACACGTCACTTTCACTAAGCGTCACTCCCTCTTCCCCCTGCTTGTGTTCTTTTAGCAACACGGCAGAACACTCCTCACAGTCACCATGAACGGCCACTCTCAGCACTCCCATGAGCCTGTGATGAGTAAGCAAGATGAGGATCTGATGCAGCTCACATTGCAGCTCAGAAACAAGAAAGAAGCCGAGAAGTACGCCAAATATCACGGCGACAAACTCATTGGAGTATGTATCAATTCCGACATCTGTCGCACTTGCTAATGTCTGTAGAACCCCATTGCTCCCAAGGTCGGCTTATGGGAAGATGTCAAATCCGTGTTCTCCAAGTCAAGCAACTGGCCCGCCTTGAAGAGGACGGCAGATGGCATCATCAAAGGCACCGGGCTTGATGTAAGTTGGCCCTGTGATCAATAACTTCGCGTTCTGACAATGCGTAGGGACAGAGTCTTGCGACGATTGCTGGCAGTCTTTCTGACTACAGTGTCCAACGCCAGAAGCTGATTGATGGCCAAGTCAAGGACAAGTACGACAAGATGCTGCACCGTAAGTCTACACAAACCGAGCAGAGACTGATGCTTATGCTAATTTCTTCAGCGCCTTTGACATACCTTGGCGATGCTTTCCAGTATCGAACTGCTGATGGCAAGTTCAACAGCGCTATGAATCCCCATCTCGGTCAAGCTGGTGCCCCATATGCCAAGACTGTCCCGTCAAAGACTGCACCGTTGGGAGCTCTTCCTGATCCTTCTGATCTCTTTGACAAACTCATGGCGCGAGAGGAAGGCGGCCGAGAGAGCAAGTCTGGACTCTCTGCCATGCTCATCTACCACGCAACCATCATTATCCATGACATCTTCAGAACCAACGACAACGACAAGAATATCTCTGATAGCTCGTCGTATCTTGACTTGTCCCCTCTCTATGGATACACCACCGAGATGCAGCGCAAGGTCCGAGATGACAAGTTCAAGCTTGGTCTCTTGAAGCCCGATACGTTTGCTGAGGACCGTCTACTGCGACAGCCGCCTGGCGTCTGCATCATGCTCGTTATGTACAACCGCTATCATAACTATGCTGCAAGACAACTTCTCCGCATCAACGAGAATGGCCGCTTCAGGGTTCCCGCCATGTACGAGAAGACAAAGCTGGTCTCTTTGATCATGGAGCATCTTCCCGAGAAGGACCAGTACGGCCAAAAGCTTCCACTGGATGCCGACGTTCAGAAGATGTGCAAGAACTACGAGAAACTCTGGAGAGATGTCCGAGCAGCTAGGCCTGGCGATGCACCTTACGCTCCCCCCAAGACACCTCATGAGACAGACAAGGAGAAGGAGAAGCGAGAGGAAGCCGAGAAAAAGCGACACGACGCTCTAGAAGAGATTGAGAAGTTCAATAAGTCTAAGCTGAACCAAGAGTTGGAAGACCTGACCAACGATCTCAAGCTCCTACTCAAGAAGAAGACCTTGAAGCTCAAGGATCGCGATCATCAAGCCGCCAAGGACTTTGAAGCGGCATGCGATGAGTTCAAGGACGCTTGGGAAGCAGCGTGGAACAAGCAAGATGACGATCTCTTCAACACTGCCCGACTCATCACCTGCGGCATGTACATCCAGATCTCAGTCCACGACTATCTGAGAGCACTCATGGGCTTCCACCAGTTCGATACCAACTTCACGCTTGATCCTCGCGCCGACTTTGATCAGAAGAAGACGAGCCGTGGTATTGGTAACCAGGTCACAGTCGAGTTCAACCTTCTCTACCGCTTCCATTGTGCCATCTCTCTGAAGGATGAGAAGTACACTGAAGACTTTATGAAGAATGTGTTGCACTTCAGGGACCCGAGCAATACTTCTCTTCCTGAGTTTCTGGGTACCATGGCTGCTGTTAAGCAGAAGGCTGCCGAGGATCATAAGTATGGTAAGAGGGAGCCTGAGCCATGGGAGGTTACCTTTGGTATCCCGGATGACGACGACAAGAAGGTACCTTCCAATGGAGCTGGGTCGTCTGGCAATACTTCAGACAGTGGTGTCGCTTTGAACGGTGCCTCCAACAACGCCAGCGCAGAGAAGGTCACCGAGTCCAAGCACTTCACTCGCAACCCCATCACCAACCTCTTCGATGACAGCCAGATGCTCAAGGAGCTTACTTCAGCCATGGATGACCCCATCTCCAACTTTGGTCCGCGCAACGTTCCCAAGTGTCTCAAATCGGTTGAGATCATGGGCATTCTTCAAGCTCGTCGATGGGAGTGCGGAACTCTGAATGACTTCAGAGACTTCTTTGGCCTGCCCAGACACCAGTCTTTTGAGAGCGTCACAAAGAACACTGAGATCCAGAACGCACTCCGAGACCTTTATGAGCACCCTGATAAGATCGAGCTGTATCCTGGTGTCTTCTGTGAGTCTGATGAGTACATGGGCTTGGATCCAGGTCCCAGT
This sequence comes from Fusarium pseudoanthophilum, assembly GCA_013395995.1. NCBI lineage: Eukaryota > Fungi > Ascomycota > Sordariomycetes > Hypocreales > Nectriaceae > Fusarium > Fusarium pseudoanthophilum. The sequence goes on from JAAOAR010000164.1 coordinate 148,552, forward strand.
GAGTCTAGCTCTGCTCTTTGGTCAGCCATCTTCTCCGATGCCATCACCCTTGTTAGATCTGATCGCTTCTACACCGTTGACTGGAACACCAACTCTTTGACCTCTTGGGGCATGAAAGAGGTCACTCCCAACAACGAGATTTGCAAGAGTTCGGTCTTCCACCGCCTTCTTCAACGAGCTTTCCCAGGCTGGTTCCCCTCCAACACCATCCGCTTCTTCCATCCTTTCTACACAGCCAAGCAGAATGGCAAATATGCCGAGGCTCAAGGCTATGGTGATTGGTTCAAGGAGACAGTCGATCACCCTGAGGTCACTGTTGCTGCCCCAGTGCAGAAGCCCGAGAAGCCATTATATCTCAGCAAGTTCGATGACATCAAGATCATCTTGCAGGGCGCGAAGGCCAAGAATTTCACAAACTCTGCGTTTTACTACAAAGCAAACCTGCCTCAAGTAGTTAGAGACGTGTTGACCACGGTGGATGGGAAGCGCGACCCTCAATACACACCCGCGATTGATGATTACGTCAAGGATGTGGAAGCAGACTTGAAGAAGTATCTTGACGATCAAATGAGACATATTGTCAAGAGAGAGTCGATCTCTATGACCAACTCGACCTTCCAGATCGATGCTACTCGAGAGTAAGTTTATTTCTACCGTTCGACCCCTAGACCCAACTGACCCTTCACAGCTTTGCCATCCCTGTTGTCACTCGATATGTCGCCGATTTCCTCGGCTTCGGCAACAAGCTCTTCAAGGAGCCCACCGAGTCCAAGGACACGTACAGCGAGAACGAGATTTATCAGCACATCACAAACTGCCAGATCTTCCTCTCGTACAACGCTGACGAGACCAAGTGGTTGCAGCGTCGTGAGGCCTTCAAGGCTTCCATGAAGAAGCTCATAGAACTGACCCAGAGAGGAACCATCTGGGAGGCTGGACAGTGGGATATCACAAGGGCGTTGTTCGGTAAGAAGGAGACTAATGCCATGCATGATCTTGGAGTTTTTGTCGCGAAGCAGGTTCTGGGCTATGAGAAAGAGCAGAGCAAAGCGGCTGCTATTCTTCTTCTCATTTGTCTTGACTTTGCTTACAATGCAGTCGTCTCGGTAAGTTACTACAATATCTGGTTCATCATCAGGTGAGACACGCTAACCACCGCCAGTTCACTGCTACACTGGATGGCTACATGAAGGATCTTTATGCAGCGGCTGACGGTCGTCCACATTTCACGCTAAGCCTGCGTGCTGGTGTTGACACCCGTCCACAATGGATTCAAGTCCAGGACTGGGTCTTCAATGGTAAGCCGAACGCGGATAAGGAGCTCGAGAGGTTGGTCCAGACAATGGCTCGGATCACCGTTCGACAGCCCATTGTTCGCAAGGCTCTTGAAAAGGACGACTATATCTTTGCTGGTGCGAACAATGGGGAGAAAATTACCATCAAGAAAGGTGATGCTGTTATCCTCGATCTTGTAAGTTGACGTCACCACCTGCTTGTCAATATTACCGACTAATCAGTCTTTACAGGCCACGGCCGGCGACGAAGAAGAAGTCAAGAACAGCCCAGAGAAGCGGCAGCTCTTACTGGCCCAGCTCAGCATCGCTGACAAGTTTGGCGTCTTTGCACCCCGACGTATTGTCACGATTTCTCTTACCTCGATGATCAAGTTCGTCGCTCAGATGAAGAACCCTCGTCGTGGTCACGACGCACAGGGCAAGCTTAAGAGGATCAACCTTGACTCTACTCCCGAGGGCTATGCCAACTACATGGCTCCCGGCCGAGTAAGCTGGATTCAGAAACAGGCCGAGAAGCTGAAAAGCCCTGGAGAGGCAAAGGATATTGTGACCGAAGGTGACCTGCGGCCGGAGAGTGACACGTATCTGACTCCAACTTGGGATGAGTTCGTTCCCTTCCCCATGACATGGAAGATTCGCTTCGACGGCTTTGGAGAATCGGACTACAAGGTTGGCACCAATGACTACGGTAGAGTCAAGACGATGCCTACGCTTCCTGATTTCTGTCCTCCGTGGTATCAGCCTCAAGGTCCAAGCACAGAAGGAGGTGCTTTTGCTTCCTCGGTCTGCATTTGCGCTGAAGAAGGAGCTGGGAAGGGTGAGGTCGATGACAAGGGTGAGAAGGTTCACAAAAAGGGTTGCCCTTGTGTTGGAGGCTCGAAGAAGAAGCATAAGCTGAAGACAGCTCAGCTTTCGACTGGCTGTGGATTGAGTGATAACTGTGTTCATAAGTAGTGGCGTTGTTAGTTTCTTATAATCATTAGTCTCATGTATCGCTTTACATTATTCACCATTATCGCTGTTGGGGGATGTTAGTGTGTAGACTACATGCCCACTCTACTCGTTTGAGTTCCTGCTTGATGTCAATGGGAAAGAATAGTAGAACTCGAGAAATATGGCCTCTGTTACCATGAAGATCTCTAAGCCACTTCATTGACTGAGAGAAATTTACGAGACAACCTATCGCAATTATTTGTCGGATTTGACCGAGCCATAATATTCGGCAGCCATACACTAAAATCGGACGTTTATTTACCCATGAGGTATAATCATTAACACTTCACTTTTCCATATTGACATGGACAGCCATCTTTAGTATTTGCCATTTTTTATACGACATGTGGGATGGGCCGTGCACGTATCTATTGTTACGACAGGTGGGATGATTGGGGCTGACAATGACTCAGGTGCAAGTCGCTCACAGCTTGGTAGGGAGAAATTATGCTATAGACTCGGCTAAGAATGAGGCTTGGTAAATAACCCGAGTTTATTTGTTTTCACCGTCTGCTGATTGAGTTGCATCGTCCGTTTTGGTACATGATATCCAATCATCTTGGTGCCACGAGAAGGCGCTCAGCATCTATCCATGGTTGAGAAAGCACGAGCAGACGATACGCTTACTGTGTTCAAGAGCTTCAAGTTCCATACTCATCTATATCACATGGGCCTTCTCAATTGATTGATGATAGCAATATGAGCGAGCTTGACTCAAATGAGATACACACGATATTTCCTTGTAAATCAATGCCCTAATGTCGTCTTGAGATAATGGCTATGGACAAGAATGACTTCTCTTGTATACCTAGGTTAACAGAGCTTTGGTGGGTAGCCAAGATAAGTAACAACCCATTTTCGGGCTTACCGCTAAGCGAGAGCGCCTACAACTGCTGAATTGAGTCTAGCTCTTCCGCGCAAACAACGCCAAGAACCATGGGAGATCTGCACAAAGCTAGGATGATCCTCGTGAATCTCCTCTTTCTGAGGGGAACCTCGGATATTACACACAGCCCGGGCCAGGATTAAGCATAAGAGGCTCACCAGATAAAAGGCGGGGGAGCACATTAGAGTTCATAACCGGACGGGCCTTTAGTCATTGATGAAGCAGAGCGACCAATGCTATCAACAAGCGTGGGGGCTGTTTATACGATTGACCGTGTCGGAAGCTTCTGTGATTCTTCCAGGGCCTCCAACTTCCTGATGTAGTAGCACTACCCCATAGTTCTTGAACTCTAACGGAGGCATCGGTGGTAATAGCGGGGATAGATAACGGCAATTACGCTGAGGAGAGCCTGTATGGGAATAAGCAGCTGCCAGAGTATAAATAAGACCATCCACTCGCGATGAAAATAACTTTTATCATAAACTCAAACAGTGACATTCTCGATTGAGTTATCACAATCATACCGTCGCCATGTTACCAAAGTTTATCACGAATATCCTTGTCTCAGGCGCTCTCGTTGCTGCTGCCACTCAAGAACCCCTTCAGCCTAACCATTGCGACGTTGCCTGCCAACTTGCATACCGTAAGGCTCTCTCTGTTGAGACCAACCGCTGGGTCAACCAAAACCTCTCAACAGATGAATTTTACTCCAACCCATCCAATCTTTCTGAATACTCAGCTGGTGATCTTGTGAAGTGGGAAGATGTTCCCGCTGATCAAGCCTCCAAGAGGTGGACCCTTCCCGGCGGAGTGTCCATGTCTCGGTTCTTTTACATGACCGAGGATATTGATGGCAAGCCAATTCCGGCCACTGGGTTCGTCTTGACTCCTTACTCGAACCCACTCGGCAACGACAAGCCTTTCCGAACACTTGTCTGGACCCATGGAACTGCTGGTGGCACGCGTCAATGTGCGCCGTCAAATCACCGGGCTCTGTACTATGAATGGACTGGACCTTTTGCTCTTGTCCAGCAAGGCTATGTTGTGATTGCGCCCGACTATGCTGGTCAAGGCAGTGATATTCCTCAGGGCTTCATGTATGAATCTGGTGCACTTCATGCAGCAGATGTTAGCTTCGGACTCCAAGCTGCACGCAAGGCTCTCGGAAAGCGCATCACTAAGGAATGGGTTGTCATCGGACACAGTGAGGGTGGTATGACTGCGTGGAGAACTGACGAACGAGAGGCCAGGCCCGGCAAAGCAACTGGTGGTTTCCTCGGTGCCGTCGCAATCGCCCCAGCTCTCCAGCCCATCAAGCTCATCCCTGAGTCCTTCCGCCGGGCAAAGGATGGCCCAGCTGGCGATGTTGTCTCTATCTTCCTACTACAGTCTATCTCACGTCTCTACCCCTCGATCAAGGTCGAAGACTACGCCACCGACATTGTCCTCAGCCGCATTGCCCTTGCAGACCAGGGCTGTATCAACACAGGGGGCACAATCTATGGTAGCCTTACCGTGAAACAGCTGTACAAGAACACTAGCTGGGTTGAGCATCCAGACTTTGTTGACTGGCAGAAGCGTTACAATGGCGCTGGAGAACACCCTCTCGCAGCACCCATGCTAGTTATCCAAGGAGATGCTGACATTCTGACATATGCTGAGTATGCCGAAGAGGACTTCAATGCCACTTGCAAGAAGTACCCTGAGTCAACTGCTGAGTATAGACTTTATCATAAGACGGATCATGGTCTTGCTCTTACAGCTTCTCAGCCTGACTTCATGCCGTGGATTGAGGACCGGTTCAACAAGGTGAAGTTGAACAAGGGCTGCAAGAAGACTGTTATCAAGCCAGTCACCAAGAACTTCGGACTTACCAGTCAGGAGTTTCAAGTGGACCTCCTATGAGCGTCTTGATGGTGTTGTAAGGTCGAAGTGGAGGTTTCTTGTCATCAATTATGCATATGTACTTAGCCAGCCGTCTTACTATTACTAAGCCTGTTACTGATATCCTTGGTCCTACGAGCCAAAACTGGCAGGTCGAGCGGTTCAGGCCAATGGACAAATGCAATGAGATCTGACTCACCATTTGTGGGTTGTTGAAGAAGTAGGACATTTATTAATTTGTACATATTTATGAAACAACGTTGCTATACAACAACAGTCCTCTGGCAATTAGTCTCCCGTACATCAATGCCTACTGCAGTGCCGGTGCGTCACAGCATATATGTTTACCAGTAGAAGGGCTTTTCCCCTGCTTCCCTTGAGGGGGCTGTTGTAGTTCGCAGAGACAGTGTAGTCTTACCACATGGTTACAAAGCGCTCGTTGAGATCTCAATAAAAAGTCCTGCGACGCGTTTCATATTAAACCAATCAGCCAATAGCGTCCTCAGCGAGCTTTATCTTGTTGGTGCAACAGGTTGGTGGCTTCCAATTTGTGAGGGCGGGGTACTTGGGAGGCCCACCAGATTCTTGTATCACCCAACATGTGTTCCTTTCTCTGTGTGGCGAAAATGTATCCAGTACTTTCATTCATCTTACTTAAATTTATCGCTTTCGGTGCTAATCACATGCCATTACCTCTGTCAGCATGGATACTTCGTCGTTAATGCTGGCGCTCCAGCTCCAGCAGCAGGACCTAAACATATGGGAACAGTCCAAGAAGGGAAAGCAGCGCGAGGGTCAAGTGACAGATTCCGACCTTGCTCTTGAAGCTTGTCGTCGTGAGCTTGAGCTGATGACGGCTCAGATCTCCGATCAAGCGTTGGCTCTTAGTATCGCGAGAGCTGTCGAGTCGGATGGTCAGCTCATCAGAGAAGCTCAGTTGGCGGAGGAGCAAGCTGCAAAGGATCGTGAATATGCCGTCAGACTGTCAAGAGACCCCAGCGTAGCAACAAGTTCGGATGCTGAGAAGGGGAAGAAGCTCTCGAAAGTGGACGAGGAGGACGACGATCTGATCAACATCTTGAGATCAATGAATCTGGGCGGCTTTGACAACTCAATGTCTGGCCAGCCCGAGTCATCTAGCTGGGCATCATCGCGTAAACCGCCCCAGACGCGGGAGTGCATCGCATGCAATGACCGTTTCCCGCCCCTCGCACTGTCTCAGTCACCCTGTTCCCACGACTACTGTCGAGAGTGCCTCGTTAGCTTGGTTCGTTCGTCTCTACAGGATGAGACTCTATTCCCGCCGCGATGCTGTGGCCAGAACATTCCCATCAAACAAGGCCGATGGCTATCGCCAGAACTGATCGGACAGTTTCAAGCAAAGAAGCTGGAATTCGAGACACCAAATCGCACTTACTGCGCCGAGCCGTCCTGCTCAACATTCGTACCGCCAGCCTTCATCTCCAGCGATAGAGCTACTTGTCCAAAGTGCAACCGGAAGACCTGTATTCACTGCAAGGGGCTACAACATATCGGTGTCTGTCCTAATGATACCGCCTCGCAGCAAGTCTTACAGCTTGCAGACCAAAACGGCTGGCAACAGTGCTTCAACTGCCGAAGGATGGTCGAGTTAAACATTGGATGCTATCATATAAGTAAGTCCCGGAGAGGTTGAGCATGCCACAAGGTTACTAATCTGGAGCACAGCCTGTCTTTGTAAAGCCCAGTTCTGTTATGTCTGTGGCAAGAAGTGGAGAAGTTGCAGATGTCCACGCTGGGAAGAGAGACGTCTCGTGCGAAGGGCCAATGTGATTGCTGACCGAGATGACGATGCTGGCCACATGGATGCGAGAGCGCGAGACGCTCGCGTTGAGCAGGAAAGGCTGAACCTGCTACAGAACCATGAATGCACCCATGAAGTTTGGAACCAACGTTATGGTAGTCACCGATGCGAGGAATGTCGCGATATACTTCCCGACTATATCATGGAGTGCATTCAGTGCCGTGTCATGGCCTGTAGAAGATGTCGATATAACCGCCTTTAAAATAGATATCATGTGGAGACTCAAGCTATGTTTATTGTACAGTTACATTGTGAATAGTCAATTAATATGTGAAGAATAGCCCAACGGTGGTAACGGAGATAACGCGATATGGTGATATGGTGATACACAGTTCGGAGTCCAGCCCGTCACTTGAATCTTGTTGTCCTCTGCATTTTCGTCACTGGGACACCGGACTCATACTAGTATTAACATCGGGGTATTTCGACTCCTCCTTCCAGGCTTCTGGTGCTTTGCAAATCCTTATATCCTTCCCTTTTGCTTTGTACATGACCCTATTTTGGCAGTTGTCGCAGATGTGTTCAATGTCGAATGACCACTTCGCCATATATGGAGCGACTGCTCCACAAACTGTCGTCATCAGCAACGCAACAGCTTGCAGACTGATGCTCGTTAGCTCAGGACTCAGCAAAGCTGACATCATACACGTACTGGGTTGTGCTGGAAGGCTTCTTCTTCACTCTTGTTTCGCTGCGCCGTAGACAGAATGGACAATCGATAGCTTCGGGTTGGTCCCCAAGAAGATGCAGAGGTGTCACAGTATTTGAGACTGGGGGAGCAGGTATGACTTTCAAGCCAGAAGCATATTCAGTATTTGTTTGGGATGGTATACTCATAGGCAGATTATCGCGATTATGAGCGTATTCTACGAGCGCAAGTTCGGGCGCATCGTGCATGACGGCTTGCGGAAGGCAGTCAGAGTCGGCTCGAGGGGGGTGTGCTACTTCGAGTGTGCTATGGTTGCGAGAGTCGAGATCCGTTTCGGTCAGGGGCGGTAATGTAAATGACTCGGTCGACCGAGAGGTGATTGGTGTCATGGCCATTGGGGACACAGAGACATTGAAGGCGACGGGGCTGGAGGTCGTTGTCATAGGAGACACAAAGCCATCTGTTGTGAGGGGATCTGTTGTAGTTGCCTCTGAGTAGCTTGGTGGTGGTAGAGGACTGTTCATGTTAGTTGCAGACATGCAGAAAGCGAATATGCTTCTTACCCTGCTGGTACATGATAGAGTTGCTGGTCTTTGGAGTCCATTGTGAGGGAAGTGAGCATGAGGAAAGTGACAAAACCTGGCAGCATTCCACTAGGAAGAGCAACAGACAAGATATTTAACTAGCTTAATGCAGGCTCAAGTACCCTAGCCCATTAGGCTGATGTGTTCGGCATCGACGGAGCCTCTCATCAAGCGGTCCTCCACTTAGGAATGGTGTTGAGACCCTACGAGGCTAAGTTTAGATTAAAGTAAAACTTTATAACATCTCGGCCACGCGTAGCGTGCGCAATGATCAACCCCAGAGCCGTAATGCAATTTGAAATCATGCCGTAGATGCCACTAACTAACGGCACAATCCGGGACCGAAACCGAAACCGAGAGCGGCACCGAAGGCCCCATCAACCAATCAAGTAGCAGCTGCTTCATCAGAGATAGACGATCAAAAGGGCCCAGACTGAGCCTTGAGTCTTGCTGACGTCCCTGAGATTCCGACAAGCTTATTTGGTTGGGTCGGGTTAAAAATAGTGCCGGTAGGTCTGGTTTTCCGGGTCGTGCTATGTCTCTAAGCCTCAGAGCTCGGTTTCTCTTTTGCTCTTTGCAGGTCTTTTTTCGAATACGTGTATGAGAATCTGCGGTAACTGCCGCGTAATTAATAGAGTTGAGACTTGTTGATTCAGATTGTCTTGAGTCGATTTCTAATGTTATAAATGTTGGCGTTTCCATCACTGTCTGGCTTTATCATCATCTCAAGCCTTAGCATCCTCATTCCACTGTAATCACACGACCGTTTTTTTTCCCTCACTACCTTTACAAACTCCTTCAAGATGACGCCTGTATTTCTCAAGAAGATGGAGCCATTCTTCACCCTCCGCAACAAACTCCCCCTGCAGATTGTTATAGTCACCTTGATCATTACCGTCATCACCCTCTCGGGCGTGCGACTCATCTTGCCCAATCGGCCCCCAGGTCGCTCCACCACTATGGGTCTCGGCATGGTAAGCTTATTTTCCGACGCACGATCTCTCAGATCTAACATGTTTCTTATCAGGGTGCCAAGTCCCTCATCATCCTGGCCTACGAGATCCTCACCGAGCACTCTATCCGCTTCCATCGCTGGAGCAGCCTCAAGGCTTATTTCATCCTCAATGCTATGGAGGTTGTCTTCTGGGCAGCTGTTGCGTTCATGATGATCCGGGGTAACTCTCAGCTTTGCGTCGGAACGAGCTGTGCGCTGGGTTGGGTTGTCTTTGTGTTGGCTGGTTTCTTGAGGTATGTCCTTCTCAACACCCTAGCAGATTGTCACTAACAAAACAGCCCGATTTACAAGTACCTTGCTGTGGTCACCTATCTGGACTGGCGATTCTACAAGAAGAACGGCTTTCCCCGCGGGACGAGGACGAAGAATACGGATGAGTCGCTTAGCACTCTCCGCTCTGATGACACCGCGTATCGCCACTAAGAAGCGACACGACGACTATGATAAGGCTGAGAGGTTGAGAGAAGCACGGGGGCAGGGCTGCGGTACAAGATTTTGAAGGAGTTACCTGGGCTTGTATGGATGGAGTTATTGTGGAATTATCTATGCATTCGTCTGGCTTTTGTATTCCAGCCATGTTTCCTTTTGTTTAACATGTAGATGGTTTATCTATCTTTAGATTCAATGAACTTGAGCATTTTTCTCACATTCAATTGCTCCCAAGCACCACTCCAGCATTGACGACCATCGAGGTCCCATTTCGTTCCGGATATCTTGTAGCACAGGCTTACCCCAATTCCTCATGAACCATTGTGATCTCCCAACTCGATCCAGAATGACACAATAGTGCGCGAGGATACAAAGTGCAATAGGGTGTCGCTGCCTGATGAGATCTAGAAATTCCGAGCTCACAGATAAACACCAAGTCATGGCAATTCGCTCATCAGGCTTAGTCGTTGCCCCGATATGATTCTCTATCCATGTGATTGCTGATGCGATTGATTCTTGACATATCGCGATTCCGCTATCGTCGAAGCCATCTGGTATGACAATTTGTCGAAGCTGTGTGAGCGTGGCGTCAAGAAGAGGCGTTGAGTTAGACTGGCTTCCTAGGACGAATAGATGCCCGATCCTACTCTCCTTGAGCAGTGGCTCATATCTGTTCAAGATGTCGCTCATGCCCCGAATAAGCACAAAGACATCGAGAAGATCGTCAATGCGAGGCTGTTGGCCAGCATTGTGAGCCCCGAGACCAGCGAATGCCCCAATACCCAGTAGTGAGGATGATAGAAAGATCTCCACGCAGCTCTCTTCAGTGATGCACGCGACAGCTGAACGAAGACCAGCGATAGCTTTATTCTGATGTTGTGACGCACAAATAGCGTAATCTGGCCGATCTGGATGCAGTGAGGCCAAGTGGAATGCAGATACAGACAAGACTTGGTGGAGAAGATAAACATGGCTCAGCGATAGCCTCGGTAGCTCAATCTGCCATATCTGCCGAAGTTCATCTGCTCGCGGAAGGGTAAGGTAGGTAGATGTTGAATACTGATGCATCAGCTCAAGATCCGTAAGCCAAGTACTCTGCTCTATTGATTCTTGGCCTGTGACGAACTTGGCTAGGTACGGCAATGGATCCGGGCTCGCGATCGACGAGTCGGCATTTGAGCTTTTCTGACGATCATCTCTCAGGGCATCGGGCTGTGTGATCAATCAAGTCAGGATCTGTTCATATCAACATTGATACAACCTACGGACTTTATCAGCTGAACGCCCTCGTCGTACTTCCGAGGGTTCCTGGTAGACACAGGATAAGCCGTGTCTCTCGCACGCTGCGCAAGGCTGCTTCTCATCACACTGGCTAGGTAATTAGTCAGACGGCATTGACGCGTGCTGAGTACCCCGTTTTCACCTTGACGCGTCGTTGTTTACAACGCATGCAACCCCTTCGAGATTTCTTATACCCCAAGCGCGGGGGCATGATGGCAGCTTTGCTCGACTGTTCTTTTGCTGGATGGTTTCGCTATCGCTTTCGCGATGGAGTTTGGGCGGGTAGCGATCGATAGGGTTGCATGAAATGGATAAATTGAGGTTGGTCAGTGGAGATCAATTATGCCGAATTATGAATCCTGCTTACGTAAAAGCTATTTCTGCCTATCTGTATTTAGCTAGCTTAAAAGAAAAGAGGTAATTAACTATATAACTTTTTTATTTTAGGAAATAAAACCTTTTTTTATATATAATATATCTTAATATCTAAGACCCTATTAGCTATACCTTGCGTATTGCTACAGAGACATTTTATCTTTTTAATACTTTTATAGATTTAATAATTATTTTTATATAACTAGCTATACTGCCCTTTCCCTATCTTATTTTCTAATAGCAAGGAGAAATCCATCGTAGTTCTTCTCCCCAACTGTTTGAATCACCGTTGCGTCAACACGGTTATCCTTCCCGATTGCTTCTATGAGTTGTCTAGTGCCTAAGACGCGATCATCCTTCTTAGCTTCATCGGCAGAGGCAACCTTGCCGTTCCGAACAACGTTGTCTACGATGATAGCTGTATTGGGACTTGTCATGGAGACTGCCAGGTTGAAGTATGCGAGATTGTCTTGCTTATTCGCATCGATAAAGACAAAGTCAAACGGCGGTCGTTCTCCAGTTTCAACTTGGGTCGCCAATAACGGAAGAATGTCGAGTCCAGCACCCTGAAGGATCTCAACTTGTTCCTTCAAGCCCGCTCCTGTAAGATTGTCCGATGCCACAGCAGCGTACTCCTTGTCTATCTCTATCGTCGTTATCTTAACGGTGGGCCCCGCTAATGCCATCCATGCCGCGCTGTAACCACCTAGTGTACCGACTTCGAGAACATTGGTGGCATTGCAAAGCTGGACTTGTAGCTTGAGAAACTTAGCCTGTGCTGAAGAACAGGCGATATCTGGGAGGCCGGCGGCAACGGAATCGCGATAGATTTTATCCATTGCTGAGATGTACGAGTCTTTGGCATTATTTAAAAGGTGTGAGTTGACGTAGTTGTCAACTTCGACATGCCTCGAATCTCTCTCGTAAGTAGAGTCATATGACTGTGAGCCAACGGGCGTGAACTTCGGAGCCGACATGATACATATCAATGGCCAATGTGCAATTTGGTGGAGAGATCGTCTTTTAGTCGGTTGAGCTTAGAAGATGACGAAAAGGTGGGATTAAATAAGATATTAAATACATATAGCAGCAAATGTCAATTTTAACAGCTCGAAAGGTTCTTATTCGAGCTAGAACCTCAAATTTGTGGGACTCAAATCATCGTGACGCCTCTCTCTTCGGCCCGAAGTCAGTCTTTCCGGCTTCCGGCGAGTATGACTCTATCCGCTGAACTGCGGGCATTGAGTCACCCCAAGACTGAATAGGAGGCTAAAGGCAATAATGGAGTCAATTGAATAAGTCAGCAATGTATCCAACTAATAACAGTAAGTTGTGGACAAACACCAGCTCAGCATTCTAAAAACATTCTGCAGGAATAAGACATGTATCATAACGACAGATGTTAGGTAGCATGCTTGACGTCTTTGACTTCTGACTCATCTCCATGGTACAAGTGTTAGTATGACGTCTCGCCCTTCAGTCTGGGCTCTCATCCCCAAGTAAATGGAACGGATTGGGAGGCGTGAATGAAGAGAGCTTTAGTCCAACTTTTAATCTGGCAATGAAAGCATGTTATCCTCCTGTAGCAGTTCGAGGACGGTTGACAATGTCTGTGGTATACAAGGTCTAATGGCGTTTGCTTGCTGGATGGTCTGGAATGTGCTAATTATCTAAGGGTTGGGATATCTTGGCACCGTGCCGAGCGGCAATTGCCAAGGTAGTCAATATACACGCAACACTAAATCCGACCTCCAACAAATGAGCTCCGTCAGTGTTCTGATCCGAGCCAGCAGATCCTTCGAAGAGGTTCTGCAGCTAGAACCAAGTGTTACCGGGAGCTAACGTCGCGATCGTGCTGTTATCGGAGAAAAGAGAGCTGTGGTTCGTGGTGTCGTGGCTAAGATTCTAGTCAGCACCTACTGTCCCAAGATAGGTAGAGGGTCGTTAAACTACTGAGCTTGACCAGGCCTTGGGTCAGGTCCGAGGACCTCGGCCGAGGAAATTGCTAGATACATAGATCGAGAAGTCATGTACTTTTTCAATAATTTGCAACAGGTCCTGGAGCTCAACAGACTATACCCTAGAATGTCTACTTCCTGATAACAGTGCCAGATCCTAAATCTAGAAAAGGATATAAGTAATTATTAATAGCTATAAAAAGAGATAACTTTATTTATATAATAAAGGAAATATAATATATTAAATATATTTTAACTTTTTCTTTTTATTATTATATTAAAAATAATTTATTATTAAAACAACTTATATTAATTAAGTTATTAAATAAAGTTTAAAAGAATATTAAATTTAAGTAAGAAAAAGATTATCTAGGACTGTTTTCTAGTAAATGCCTGTAAAATCTAATTGCTCCATTTGCCAACGGTCTAAAAAGTCAAACCCGATAAAGTCCCCATACAAGAATGACTGATCATCCTGGGGTAAAGTCATATCTGCCTGAGGCGGTTCCAAAATAGGCCCATCACCTAGAGTCTGGTGATGGGGGATGGTCTGGATCGTATTAATTTGCTCAGTATCGCTCGTCGACATTGGGTAGAGCTTGTTCTTAGAGAGCACAATCTCAAATGCAGGTAATGCCCTCTTGATGGCAGGTGTATCTCGGATCTGGTCAAGTGCAAGCATCGTGTGCTGAACCGATATCCGAGCCATTGAGCGGATGAGGCTTGACTCTGCAACGTCAAGAGCAGACTCTATGTGAAGAGCCAAAAGAGCTGTGATGGTGGTGATACTAAGAAAGTAATGATTAGAAAGCCAAAAGTAGTGTGGATCAAAGGAGAGACACATACAAAGTAGTCGGTAACTTTTGAATCGTGTTGTTGATCATGACGCGTTTGACGATGGTATCAAGCTCAAATATTGCTGATCTGAAGCGTTGCTGTGCCCACTCACGCAACCCACCATCACTCATTTGCCATCGTCCGCGACGAAGCAAACGACACATGATGCACTCAAAACGGTAACTAGTGGTCAGAGCTTCGAGATGATAGATCTCACCATCTGCAAAGGAAGCCATGAGGTGCATCCTTTCGGGAAGTGAGGTTCGCCAGGCATCGAGTGGCAGTATTCGCTTGTGAATCTCTTCTGCAGATGGGTTTGAACTCGTCACGACAGACATGACATTCCCGACTGAGATAATGTCAGATGATCCGTTGATTCTAGAGAGTGTCGAGACCTACAGATTTGTGCTAACTCGCATTGAGCTATGAGAGATACCTTTTGGGCCTGGGATATTGGCGATAGGATGCCAGACCATTGCTCAATGTCTTCAGTCTCCCAGTCAGCCTCTGTGAGGGGTCTGATTGGAGGCGCATTGGCAAGCAGCCGCATGTTCTGCGTGTTGATGAAGAAATGGAAGATATCCCTGTTCTACACCGCGTTAGTCTGGCGTCCAGATTGTGAAGGTCTGGAACTCACATGTAAAACCCACCAGATTCGTCTGTACAGCTTTTGAGATCCGTCGTCACGAAGGCAACTGATATAAGTAAGCAATGCCATTGTTTGAAGGAGGTGAAGGAGTCATAACTCACGCATTTTGTACACCCATCTTTGAAGCACGGCGGACTGAGTTGTGAAACCAGTACTGAAAGTCCCTGTCAGACGGATGATCCAGGATGATGGCACCAAGAATCATGGATCCTTGCAACATGGAGAGTGGATCGCCTTGGCAGTGAAAGTCATGGAAGAGTTTGGCCTTTGAAAAGAAAGATGCCTGTGCCGTTGAACGATCCGGATAGCCGCAGCCAATCAAGACATCATGGGTGACATAGAGACTTGCAGCTGCTGCCACGGCATGAAGCAAGAAAAGACAACAGCTTCCTGAGCGATAACTCTGGATAAAGTCTGTTCTGTTGAGGATGGGTGCGAATGGATGTACATAGTCGAAGTATGCTTTGACTATATCGTCCCTGTAATGGCATTAGCATGTATCATTGACAGTAGTGCGATGGACTTACATGAACCGGGGAGGAGGAAGCTCGAATACTTTCTTCTTGGCAAGATACTCGTTGTCAACGTCGTCGAGCTGAGGTGGTGGGTTCCAGTGATGTATTTGACTGTTGAAGCTGTCATCTGGTTCATCGTTTGACTGATGATCACTAGCATCTGTCTGGGCCGCCGAGGTGTCATTGACTGTATCTTGCAGAATATTAAGGTAGAGTAGATCAGCCTGGGCCTGACCTGGTGGACGACGATCCCTCGAATGGGGAGTGTCGTTGCGTAAAGAACTGCCAGTATGGCTTGCATGGATAGACTCTTCTACTGGATCAGAATGAGAACTATCTGTTGTCTGTCTTGATACATTTGTTGGAAGCTGTTGCTGTCGTGGCTATGAATGCATACAACTATCAGCTTGTTACAGGCCACATGGCAGTGAACTACAGAGGATGTATCACTGGAGTGGTACGAGGGAGGCGATGAGACAGTGACTAACCGACAAAACGGAACCATTGGTATCTGGTATATTTTTCCGCGACCTGGGCGTTTCGGCATTACGCCCTTTTCTAAAATACGATCAGTAACCAAACGTCGGCACAAAACTTGACTCATAATTGTTATTAAAACTCACACAGTCCGACGTTTCCGCGCCGACAAGACACACTCATCCGGGCACTCTCTACTAACACAGCTGCCGCAGGGAAGCCCAACGACAGCAGCATTGCACTTGATCTTGCGCGTTCTACACGGCACGCAGGCCTTGCTAATCTTGGGCGTAGACGAGGCCCGAGACGGTAGAGGCATTGGGGGAATTAGATAAACGAGAATAAATGCGGTGGATATTTTTTGTTGTCGTCGTGTAAGATGCCGAGATGAATGGCGGTGCGGGGTTTGGCTGGATGTTGAAGAAGGGTGAAATGCCGCGGGGTTTTGGGCGGTGATATAGTGAGACAATGATATTGCCGTGATCCACTTATGATTACGACAGTGGCGCCTGCAGGAATAACGTGCTGTTCCGGAGCACGCCGAGTGGTCTGCGGGAACTAAAACTGGCCCAGGGTCTGCTTTCTAAGCGTGACTATATTCCCGCCCCAAAACACCGCGGATAATTCGAATATTGCACGCTGGACGTGTCGCCCCCTAAACCAACAATAAGCAAAAGTTAATATTCGCTCCTTTAAGAGATGGGTGTCACGATGCCATAATCGTATGTCTGTGAGATTGTGTCAGAAACATCACAAACGATTCCAGCAATAATGGCTATCGATCCCCAACCCAGTTCTCCCTCGCTGTCCTCCGAGACCATTGCCAACGACACAATCGGCAATGACAACAATGTCAACGAACCCAGCGTCGAGCCAAAGACACAGGAGCATCAGCATACAGTACCGCCTCGACTCTCCCGAATCTACAGTCAAGCGCATCATATCAGCAAGTCATTCATCGATCAGAACTACCCAGGAGAAGGTACAACACAGGCTCCCTATCGTATCAACTTCCTCCCCGACGACTCCCAAAATGCACAACTGCTGCCACGATGGAAGAAGTGGGCGTTTGTCCTCCTCCAATCCCTAGCATGTCTCGCAACTACATTTGCCAGTTCAGCGTACTCGGGCGGTATCAAGCAAGTCATTCGCGCATTTGGCATCTCTCAAGAAGTCGCAACGCTTGGAATCTCGCTCTACGTTCTTGGTTTCACGTTCGGACCTTTGATCTGGGCGCCCTTGTCGGAGCTTTACGGGCGCAAGAAGGTCTTCTTCTTCACCTTTATGGTTGCAACAGCGTTCAGCGCTGGGGCTGCTGGAGCAGGATCCATCGCTTCTTTGCTGGTCCTACGTTTCTTGACTGGATCTATTGGCTCTGCGCCTCTATCGAATGCCCCAGCGTTGATTGCGGACATGTTTGACAAGTCGGAGCGAGGTTTGGCTATGTGCATGTTCTCGGGGGCCCCTTTCCTGGGACCTGCCATCGGTATGTCCACAACTTCTCTCTTGATCCGACAGATAACTAACAGAGCCCAGGCCCTATCGCTGGTGGTTTCCTTGGCGAGACTGCAGGTTGGCGTTGGCTGCACGGGCTCATGGCTGCCTTCACTGGCGTCACCTGGATTGCCTGCACCGTCTTCATCCCAGAGACATACGCGCCGTACATTCTGCGCAAGCGCGCCCAGCACATGTCCAAGCTCACGGGCAAAGTGTACATCTCGACTCTTGATGCCGACAAGCCACCAAGCTCGGCTGCTCACCAGCTCAAGAACGCTTTGACTAGACCTTGGCTGCTGTTGTTCAAAGAGCCTATCGTCTTCATCACCTCCATCTATATCTCCATCATCTACGGCACCATGTATATGTGCTTTGCTGCGTTTCCAATCGTATTTCAGCAGGGACGAGGCTGGAGCCAGGGTATTGGTGGCCTTGCCTTTACTGGTATCGTTATCGGTGTTATTCTGTCTATCATCAGCTT
Organism: Fusarium pseudoanthophilum; assembly: GCA_013395995.1. Taxonomy (NCBI): domain Eukaryota; kingdom Fungi; phylum Ascomycota; class Sordariomycetes; order Hypocreales; family Nectriaceae; genus Fusarium; species Fusarium pseudoanthophilum. The sequence goes on from JAAOAR010000164.1 coordinate 166,200, forward strand.
CGCTTTTGAGGACAAGCGCTACGCTCGCGCTGCTCAGAGGAGAGGTGCGCCGATGGAGCCTGAGGACAGACTACCACCGGCCATTATGGGCTCTCTGCTCATTCCCATCGGTCTATTCTGGTTCGCCTGGACAACCTTCCCCAGTATCCATTGGATCGTCCCCATTATCGGTACTGTATTCTTTGCATGGGGTCTCGTACTTGTCTTTATGGCGCTCTTGAACTATCTCATTGACTCCTGTAAGTTCCTTCTCACGCACTATCCGAGTCTCACTAACCAAGTCTAGACGTCATCTTTGCCGCATCCATCATGGCAGCTAATTCTGCTCTGCGATCACTTTTTGGCGCCGCCTTTCCTCTGTTCACAAGACAAATGTATGATGGCCTCGGAGTCCAGTGGGCTAGCTCCATCCCAGCCTTCCTTGCCCTGGCGTGTGTCCCCTTTCCCTTCCTCTTCTACAAGTATGGACGACAGATCCGGATGAAGTGCGAGTACGCTGCAGAGGCTGCCAACGTCCTAGCAAAGATGCGGTCTCTTCACGTCACAGTCACAGAAGATGACGCCATGAACGAGGCAGAGGAAATGTGGCGGGCCAGAACGCACAACAGCCACGCATCGGCTGCTCATAGCCACGGTCATCGTCGATCTCTGAGCTACACTCGCTCTGCTTGATAGGCTAGGCCTTTGGTGTGGTGTACGATGATGAGAGGAGTGAAAAGTGATCAAGCAGAGTAACTTAGGGGTTGTTAGGGAGGTAATCTCAGTTTAGACATTTCAAGACACGACGTTATTACCTGTTTTGTTGCTTTTAGACCTGATAGAAATACATTAATAGAGATCGTTATATTCATAGTAATAATTATTTTCATTTATCCTTTGCTATTTACTGTAAAGCCACAAGTCTTACCATGAATATTATATTCATGTTCAAATGCCCGAGTAGAAACTAGACTGATACATCGACTTTTGGCCTCAGTTCCTGTTACTTTGCCAGGTTATGTTGAAAATCTTAGTCAACAACCCTCCAAGTTTGGATATCACCCTCCCATGGCTCTTATGCCCAGACCTTCAAAGAGATTTATTCATAGCTTCATCAAGATAAGCCACAGCAACTTCCTTTCCGCGGCCGTGCCAATCACAGATAATGCAAGGTCAACCCGTTTAAGCCATCTCATGCCGTTAGTATCACCTCACTTGTCGGACAAACAGGTTACGTTGGCTCTGTGATAATAACACATCACGGAGATACAAAAGTGAAAGTGGATTTCACAGAGCCTAGATAAATACTACTGTTGTCGTCAGGATGTGTCTCGTGCTTTTCAACTCGTACCCGAGCCTATTGTGTATTGTTGATTCATAATCGATGGAGTTCGAGACCTCGTAGCCTTGGGTCAGTTATCACATTGGGATTTGACGATGCCCAGGTCTTCCAGAGACCAGGCTCGCACTTAACCCCGCCAAAGAAGAGCGCGAGGCTAAGCTTTCAGCTGAGAATAGTCATATCGCCGTATGAGCGCTCACATCATAAGTCCACGCTGGCGGTTTAGTGGAGAGCTACCCCTTTCAGTAGATCAGATACACAGGAGAGTGACCGCGAGTCATGAGGAGCAGCAGAAGAGGCTACGTGTTGTCAACACGAGTAATTCACCGGACAATCTCTAACATGTCCCGAAACTTTAAATCGAACAACAGGTGACGAAGCGTGCATGATTAGCGCTGTTTATTTGTGCTAATGATAGTATCACGACCTTCCAGTTCTGAACAGCCAGATGGGGCTGGTTTTGCCGTCGCTTCTAGCGCTTTGGGCACCGGCACAAGAATAATAAAAGCTGTTATGGAAATCTGGAGATGTGCTTCCCCGGATTTTGAGATAAACCTCTGTGCGCAAAGGATCAATAAGCAACGCCACGATGCGCTAAGACTGCGCAGCAACCACCAAGTTAGTCTGTCAAGCCAATAACTTTATATATGTTCCTGGGCACAACCTTTCCTCTGTCAGATCTTCGCTACTTTGGGACGAGCCTTCAGTGTGACTGTGTGAGTAGCCTAAGTCTTTGTGTAACTTCGCATGCCGTTTTTGTCATCTGCAGGGTCCAACAAAGAACCCTCAGTCGCGGTCTCGGCCTAGTGCAGCTATCATTGAGGAAAGATCTCCGGACAAGAGCGTCAACAGCGGATACTGAAGGCCTTTTGAATAACTGGGCCTTGTGGATTGCTACTGAAACATAACAAGCAAATATCCATAAATGATCTGTTCGTTCAGTTCGCTTAGCACAAGTTCCACATATGATTCCCGAGAAGCTTTATGCCAAGAAGGTCTGGAACTTATATATATCATGTTCTTCTCATTTGTATCTTTATCTGATCTTATGAATGGTCTGTCAATGGCAGAGTCGGGCCGACAAAGTATAGGATTTCGGTTACTGTGTAGCCCGAAGTAACAAGGACTAGGTCGGTTGTATTCATCCCGCCGATCCCGTGTCGTAATTGTTGCATATCTCCAAGGACTGCGGAGGCTTGGAGATCTCAGTCGGATGACTTACTCCCCGGGAGTAACGACGACTAGGACAGGCATACTAGCCAGAACCAATAAGGAATCAAGGACTTCCCGCAGGACCCCCCTAGCGTTGACTGTCAAGCCTCATCAGAGTAGAAGCCTCATTTTGAAGAGCTCTATGCCGGCATTTGCATCCTGATGTCGTACCCACGAAAGCCACGTACCAGTAAACCCTAAGCTAGCGCACAGACTCCCGTACAGATTGAGATCTGATTGAGGCTGGGTTCGGGTTCACGGACCAACGGGTTTCCTCGTCTGCAGAGACAAGAGTCGCAATGTTAGAGTTTGAGCACGAGTCAAGACCAATGCATGTTGGGGTACACGACATATCTGGAATGCATAACTTCCATGCATTAGCTTGACAGATACAGTCGATTGAAGGCGCCAATCATGTCTCACGAACTGAGCATATAACAACCTCATCTGACTTGACGATAGGAATTATGGTGATACTCTGCTGGTAGAGAGCTGGTTTGTTAAATGCCCGTCTTCATATTTCCGTTTTCATAGCTGTAAGTCTGAGTAATGTGAAACACTTGTCATCAAAAAGTAAGGACGAGACGGCATCATGGCACGCCCAGCTGTGAACATGAGTCCTCTGGCTTGGATTTCAAGGCATGTCCTAGCAATTCGAGTATCCCGCTAGAGACATAGGTTGAGGTCGGGACAAGTAGATGGAAACTTGACAGGTATACGTGTTTTGCATACTTAACTTACAGCTCGATAATAAAATAAACTACAAAAGTAAAAGAGCGAGACTCTAATACAGATATTAAGTTATATTACAGGCGCAGGTAGTCTTAAACAAAGCATACTTTATATTAAACTTCTAGTATCTATAATCAATATCTATACTACACTTAATTAAGTTAATTGCGGCAGCACATTAGACATCAGTAGGTTTTAGTATCTGTTTACAATCTTTATATTTTACGCTATATAAATGCAGTAAACCTTTCGGACGTTGGCCGAGTTGCCTTTTCAAAACCTGATGACCGAAGTATTATAAACAGCCGACCTGTTCATTCCCCCATAATCTCAGCAAGCGAGGTTAGTTAATTGTCTTGGCAACGCAAGCTGAAATAGAATGCTGTATCTGATATCTCATTTTCTGTTCATGCTACGGATTCCGCACGGCATATGCACGTTTAAAGTTGTGATAAACAGATAGGTGGGAAAACAACTAACAAGTTATGATTATTCAACAGAAACTCACCGTCGGTGGCTTTCTCAGTCATCGATGCAAAAGCATCTACCCTGTCTTGCCTGTTTGTGTTTATCTGCAGTAGCGCATCGGATGACCCTTGGTACAGTCACCCCAAAAGGTTAGGAATGCGGCGCTCAAAAGCAGCTCCAGGGGCTCCGGCTAGACCGGCAAGTGATTAGTGTGCCGTGGGCTACTGACTAGCGACTTACGGGCCGCAGCCGCCCGGTACAAGTCCCTCCATCCCCTGTATCCCAACAGGGTTACATGCTATGATGGGCAGGGATCTAGGCGAGTCGCGGGCTCGCAGTCTAGTCTTTGTAGACTTTAGTGGGAGATGCACGTAACTTTGTTCAGTGAGGTCATTTGCTGGCGATCCTGGCTGGCTGTAAATTAAGCCTCAGACGTCAAGGGCGGCCGCGTTGTGAAGAACCTTTGAAGAACCTTAGGGTCAACGAGTGGATGCGACAGATCGCAGTGGACATCGTCTGGGGAAATCCGACTCGTTCGCGAGGATCATTAACAGACTTGGACTTGACGCGCGCGGTGGAGAGCGGAGTTTAGTTTTGAGTAGCAGCCCGACCCGAGGGGAGTTTCCACCTTAGTTATGCCATTACCAGGTTTATCCTCATGATCCATTTGCTGCTTATGTGCATTATAAGCGGCAACCACCAAAAAAAGAGCTGCATTAGTATACGCGCTGCGCGGAATATTTGTTTTCTCCGCGAACACACAGGGTTTGTCCGCAGAATAAGCTTTCGGCTTTGGGTCCTGCTCAGCTGTGAACGGAGCAATACATTTAGCGAGCGAGCGGTTTCTTTAGAGATGTGTGTTTTATTTGGGACGGGTGGGGGGAAGGGCCCTTTTGCAGTCAGCATGACAAATATGACTGTACTAAACCTGTCAAAAAGGACTCAACAGGTAAGTGTCAAAACATGCTGATGAGAAGTGAGCGGGTACAGCACCAAGACATGCTGAAGCGAGAAAACAAAAAAGTGCGGAATATCCACTTGAACTGCGAAAACATCGCATTGGGGACTCTCAGGCACTTTGAGAAGGATTTCGGTTACTTATTACAGTGGGTCAACGGCGTCGATTGACTACAGCAGCCGCATTTTGCTCGCTTATGATCTCTCGCAGCGACTAGATTAGAGGCAAACCGAGAGAGAGTGTGTGCGGCATCGGCGGAGGAAGCCCGGGCCTGAAACAAGCACATCACTCGCATCCAAGCCCGTCTTTAGACTACAGTAGCTCATCTCACTTACTCTTTTTAGTGTCAAAACAGAAAGACGTGACTGTAAGGCTGAGGCGCCGTTTTGATCCTTCTACAGTCACGCCTCTTTAACCTTGATAACACGCCGCCACATCTCACGCCCTACCCCCCTTGTCAACGTCGGTTTCCAAAACGTTCGTTCTTGAGATTACGCATGCAGAGGGCACGTTGTTCAAAGCTAAACAGGTGCCGACTCTACGCAACCCCGCGTGCTCGTCAAGGTTTCCAATGGGTGTGTGCCACTTGCGTATACGTACTATGACAGCTGCAAGAGCGTAGCACGCTGGTTCAAAGCTTATGGCCCATCCTGGAACCTAGTAATTGTGGCTGCATGTCCTGTCCCATCCTGTACTGTCCTGTCTGTTCGTTTTTTTCTTAAAGGATTCTCTTCTCTCCGCTTTCACGGGACACGGGGATTGTTTGATTTGCTAGGATTTTTCGTCATCGTGGGAGATTTCGCCTGTAAGAAACGCGGGATGCCGCTCACCTTTTGACTGCCTGCACGGAGATGACTGGTAGTCGATTCTATCAGATATAGAATAAAGCCGAAGCACCAGTTTTCTTTTCTTCTTCTCACTTCCTTTGACATATTATCCATACTCCATGCCCCATCTCTATCCAGTTCTTTCCAGGATCATCAGGATAACGTTTTCCTTTCTTTTTTACTGCTCCCACTTTAGACATACACTGTTACCTGCTTACTTGGTACAAAGATGGCTGGCGACTTCTCCAACAGAGCACCTTGGAAGCGCTCGGCATGTGATCGCTGCCGCGCACAGAAGCTGCGATGTCACCGAGATTCAGGTCACTCAACAGACGCATGTCTTAGATGCCTCAAATCTGGCATCGAATGTGTCACCAGCAAAGCACGTCCAACAGGTCGTCCCCCCTCAAGACAGGTGCAGCCCAGCGTTGTAGTTGAGCAAGGTGATACCAGCTCGTTGTCACACACCACAGACTCGTCACCCTCGGCGGGCGGCACAGACATGAGCAACATGATGAACTTTGAGTATGATTTGTCGCTGGACAACATCTTGGACAGCATTGGGATGCAACACTCTGATTTCATGGTCAATGACAATATCCTCGTCGACATCTCCCCCCTGTCGTCGTCCCAATCGACAAGCCAACACAGCGTTGCACAGGCACAGGTACAGGCACAGACAGTGGACCCCAGCACCATCCAATCGACAGCGTCGTACCAGTTCAACAGCCTACCGAGTACCAGTGCCATGGACTCTGCCTTACCCATAAGAAGCGACCATGTCGAGCTGCTTCTGTCAAGGCTGCATTCCAAGTTGTCTGCCCAGCTCTACTCCATCAGATCGTCCCCATGGGACGTGAAGGGTACCCTGAACCTTTCCTTGGCCCATCAGGGTATTGGCCAGGACTTTGAAAACTGCGAGTCCCATCCTCTAGTCCAAGTATCACAAGCTTGCACTGAGCTCGAGAGGCTCTTGTCTGGCCTTCGCGCCCCCTCATCTGCTGAGCATACGCCCTCGTCATTTTCATACACGCCAGCCGTGCCGCCGCGATTACGCACAACGCAGCTTCTCATTGCACTTTCGTGCTACATACAAATTGTTTCAATCTATGGTATCATATTCTCAAAAGTATTTGACTACCTCATCAGCGCCTCCAAGACGTCAAATGGCTCATATCAATCATCTCCATTGACTCTTTACATCGGAGGACTTCCTATTCCTCCCAATGAAACATTATCCGGAAATTTGCTCGTTCACCTCATCGAGCATCAGCTTCACCAAATTGAACAGCTCATGGGCTTGCCTGAGCATTATAGAGTATCTTCTAGAGCTAAAGACACTAAAGATGGGGAATTGGGGTTATTCGGGAGTCAGCACAGTCAGTCTCTGCTTAACGCGGCGATACAGCTGGGAGAAGATAGAGACGGGAACCATGACGACATAAGATGTGTCCGGGCATTAAAGGTAGTGATGCGCCAGATTAAAGACTTTTAGACACCTGTTTATAGAAGTTCTGGGGGTTTGTTCAAAAAGATTGCTATAGATTTCTAATAGAGTAAAACTTACAAGTCTAGAGACTCAGTTGGCTCACGTGTCTGAACTGGTGACTGTACTGGTGAATTTTCTGGTTTTACTGAATCGTCATGAATAATCACTGTGCCGTGCCCTCTGATCCCGTGGGAGCGTAATCCTGGTTGCCCAGGACTTTTGTGGTGGTGGTGAGAGATGACTCGTGGTGTCAGCATTGTGTGGGATTCGTCGGTGATTTCGGAAGAGCTGTTTCAGATTATTGAAGAACAATAAAGGTATCTGGGGGAATCAAGAGTAAATATTCTCATGGAATAACAGAAATCGTGTCAAATGATTGCCGTGACATAATATATTTATACCATAGCCTCCTTTGCTGGATCTCAATCACGTTCACATCATCACGTCTCCATGTGATCTTCATCTCATTCTCCAAATTCCGTCGACAAGGAGTTTGACTCTCGCTGTATTTTCGCCGAAAAACCGCTCGGAAATTAAGCCAGTTGGCTCCACTTGGCATTCAGGAACATGTGAGACCAACGGGATTAGCAGAGGCCAGCGGCATTCGAGTCTGCTAAACCCGCGGGCATTAGAGGAGCCATGCAGCGTAACCCCAGCAGGGATATGAGCATGTTCCTGTGACAAATGCGATCTGTCATAATACGTCACAACACCCAATTTCCGTAAGCAAAACATGCCGAGCAAGGATGAAACAAAACCCTCATAGCATTATCAGATTCACGTTGTGAGTGCGTCGAGAAGGAATCCTTCAACGGCAACAATCCGAGTCGAAGAAATCCTTTGCTGACTTAACCTGCCGTACTTCCATTAGTCTTGGATCTGACTACAGCATCTACTGACCATACGCGAGCTGCCGCTTATCACCACGCGTGGAGCTGCAAGGTATGTCCAAGGCACAGCAGAGACTCAGCTTCCCAAAAGGGCCATGACCTGACACTCAAAGCAAGGTCATGGCAACGCCTGTTTAGGAACACGACTTGCCTGTTTTATCAGATCTCTCTTTTCTGCCTGCTAGTCTTGGTTTGGTGGGTTAGGTAGTTAATTCCGCGCATGCAACGCAACCAAAGTCTACCGGTTCATACCGGGATATGCGCACGCCCCACCACTCTACAGAGCTACTGGTTCGATTCTGGAAATTCGAATAATATCACCATTTCCCGTAGTCTAGTCGCCAATTGCGCCATACGGACCGAGCCTTCCGATGACGCATTTCGGCCGAAAGGACAACAGGGTCATCATCCCACGCTACATATGTAGGTAAACCAGGTTTGAGCGGCATTGCGGGCACTCAGCGCTAAAAGATGACGGCAGCGCTGTCCCCGAGTGATGCCGGCACTGAAGATGGATCGCGATTTCGGAGGAAATGGCATGGCGAGAACTAACGTGTTCGCCAAGGTGTCAGTAGCGGATGATCTGCCGTGCCAAGGTCCAGGTTTATATCGTGACTATCAAGGTTCTGACTTGGCAAGACTCTATAGCACCGATATTGATGACCGCGGCGGCAGATTAGATCACTGGACAATTTGATGTCCCGGCCTTACGAAAGGACTCAAGCTAATTGACGTTACGGTATGTGAATTGAGTAATGGCTTTTTAGGTTAAGCTTTAAGCTAAAATTGATTGACATGTGTGAAGCGACAATTGGCCAGGAGGGGAGGCTCTGCTGATCAGGTCGAACAAGGGATGATTTATCATTCCCGCGATAACAGAGTAAAGAACTAATGTCCTCTACGTTAACTAAGTCATGACACTCGTGCTTGTAGTTCATTCTACCACTTTAACACTAACTCACAGCATTACTCTTACTACTGTGCTACATATTCCTAGTAAAAAGCTGTGTATCAAAGATGGTCCAAGTATGTTACCCTGTACTTGCATCACGGATATGCTTTACGGAGCCGCCAAGGTCATACCCGAGATCTTGCTGCTGAGGAGCCCTACTTAAGACAAGACTGCAGTGGCTGATATGAACCGGGCTCGATGGGAGGCAAGCGCCCTTCACAGCGAAGGGGCGGGAAGAAAATAGGCACGCGTCACGGATTCTAAGTCAAATATACCAAGTATACTACTGTTGTATCTAAAGGCTGCCTCTATTTTATATTTATCATCATCAAGTCCCATGCGTTCTTGCTTCTAGTATACACCCTCCAAGATCCCTTTTGCGTTCAAGAGGGACAGATGAGCCGGGGTAATATCGCTAATCCTGCTGCATCCAGCAAGTCCCATACACAGCTTGAACTCGTTGATCAGTAGGTCAAGAGCCAGACCAACACCATTGGAGCCGTCATACTATAGCACTGATTAGTTCGTGTATCGGAATTAGTAGTTGCAACACTTACGGCAAGGCCCCAGATGGCGATTCTGCCGACAAAGACAAAGTCAGCACCAAGCGCAACAGCCTTGAAGATATCAGAGCCACGTCGGAAGCCACCATCGATGGCAATGCGCGTCTTGCCCTTGGCAATAGGTGCGATCTCACGTAGGATGTCGATTGTTGCTGGGGTAGTATCTAGCTGTCGACCTCCGTGGTTGGAGATGATGATGCCATCAACGCCCTGCTCAATGGCAATCTGGGCGTCTAGTGGAGATGTAACTGGACGTATCGGTTAGCATGGATCTTTGACATTCATGAGGACAGTGTACTCACCTCCCTTGACCCAAAGCTCAAGGTCAGTCTGGCTTTTCATCCATGCAATCTTTTCTTCCCACGTAGCACCTGTGTCTAGAGCATGTTAGTGAGCAAAATCACTTATCTAAAAGTTCCCACATACCAAAAGAGAGGTCAGGAATGCCGCCACCCAATCCGCCAGACCCTGACTGAGTCTGAGCACTGAGGTTGGGAAAGCTAAATCCCGGGGGGACACTGAAGCCATTTCGAAGATCGTCCAATCTCCTTCCAAACATGGGAGCATCCACTGTCAATACGACAGCTTTATACCCGGCAGCTGGAGCAGGTTAGTCAACAAGGTTCTCTAGCGAGTTGTAAGTACGAAAACTAACCTTTGGCACGGTTGAGTAAGTTGGTGGTGATCTGCCGGTTCTTGAACGGGCTAACCTGAATAGCATAGGGCGTCGATCCATCCGAACTCTGTCCAGATACATCCTCGAGGGTATCGTTCGACAGAGCTGACAAGATCATGGGTACGTGGCGTGCAGCACAAGCTTTCGACGTTCCAACCTCTCCATCAGCATGCGCAAGTCGATGCATCGCCGACGGAGAAACACCGAGAGGCAGCGCTGCCTTGGTGCCCCAGAGGGTAGTAGTCATGTCAATGTTTGAAACATTACGGAGAACGCGAGGACGAAGCAAGTACCGGTCAAACGCAGCCTCATTACTCGCGAGACTAAGACCGCGTAAGTGTTTCAGGAACCGAAAGTTTAAAAAGGGTTTGAGTGTAACTTACGTGATGTTATCCATGGCCCCGCCGTTGTAGTAGTCTGCAAGCATTAGCTGATGATGCCGAGATCGGAGGACTGAGCTCGTGCGCACCTCTGTACATCTGAGACATCTTATCCGATGCGGCCTGCTTGAGGTCCTGGATAGAGAAGATTTGAGGCTTGGAGGATGTAGCGTCAGACATCTTGGCGGGTTGGATGGGCAGATTGGTACGAGACATGAATCACGGTGTTTTGCCAGTAAATTACTCAAGTAGCATTCAAACGCTGTAAGGGGTACTATTCAGGTTTATATGACAGGTTTTACGAATGCAACGCGAAAACACAACCCAACAGATGATATTCAACGAAGACATCGTATGTTTAACTCGGTTGCATCGCAGGAAATCTTCCGAAACTCAATCAAGATATACAGCGTCTCTCCGACGGAGGCCGGTTCAACAGATTGGCTTTCGGGGCCGTATTAGCCTCCGAAGAGTAACTGCTCATGTGGGGTCAGGCCATGCAGTGTCGGACGTCCGATCTCACCCTGAAGACGGATAAGTCGGGAGACTTCCGTAAGCTAATGCACAAGTCACGACACTAGTCGGAAAGTTATTTTTATCTTATACATCTTATCAATCAAAGCAGATCTTAACTTGGAACAGTTAACTTCTTGTGATGCTGACTCTTATGGCGAAGAAGTCTGAAGGATTGCGGCAACGGGTCCCGAACTAAAATGGCCAAGTGCTGACATGTCGATCATGATGTCGTCTGACAGTGTTTTCGTATCTGCTTTCGTAATGATATTATGTCATTGTAGATGTCGCTAGCTCATATCGTGCAACGTATAAGTATTATTTGAAAGTAATTAAGCATGTGACACCAAAGTTTCCTAGCATGCGATTGAAACAATGAAGCAACATGTTAATAAAGAACAATTTATTCGTATAGATAACTGCGTAGACTAAACTTAATAACCCCATTGTTTCAACCAAGTCTCAAACCAAGCTGATGACACAGGCTCCATGCAAGCCAAGATAGAACTCTGCGCCAATGTGTTCCCCTTAGACCATTCGAGACCCCGAGCTTCCTCTTTTCCGGAAGCCAGCGTCTCAAAGAAGGCCAGCAACTTGAGACCACTTTGAGCCCTTCTCGCAGTCTCGGATGATCCTTCACTGACCTCCTTCACGATGGTCTTCTCTGCACCTCGCAGACGGCCAATCCATTCTTGTAGAGGAATAATCTCAAACGTCTCTGAGAAAGAAGCCTCAAGATGAGCTTTGAGGCCAGGTAGAGTATCTATCCAGCTGGGCGCCCGGGGGCTCAGTAGATTGTAGTAATTCTCTTGCCCCACGACTGGGTTCACGGGAACCACGAGTTGCCCAATAACCTCTGTGAGGAGATCAATGGGGATCCAGTCTAGAATGCTTGCAGAGCCAAGATCTAATGGCAGAGCTCGCAGATATACGGAAGCATCGATGATCTGAAGGGGATGTTAGTTCGACAGTAGATTGATCCGCAGTGTATGTATACTTACAGCGGGAACCCAATCTCGTCGAGTCCAAATGCTGCCCTCGCCAAGAGTCTTGACCGGGCCAGCGACTTGGCCAACTCGTAAAACCGAAAGACTCAAGACACCAGATCGCGCAGCCTTGCTGAGCAAGTGCTCAGCTACGAGCTTAGATGAGCCATAACCGTTGATTGGTGCATCAAATTGGGGAATGCTTGCTTCTGGTACGGGGCCCAAGAGGTCAGATGGCCAGTTCATGGCAGCGCTTATAGACGATACGAAGAAGAAGCGGATCTTGTGACGAGTCTCTCGGCAGATATCAACAAGACTCTTGAGACCAACGAACTGAGGCTCGAAGGAAGAGAGAGGCAGATTGAAGTTGACCTCCCAAGCGTTATCTATAGACGAGGTTAGCCTCTAGTAAATCGCTGCATGAGTTGTCGGACTTACGAATAATAGCAGTGGCTTCATTCTTGATCTCCTCAAGATCGTCTTGACTCAAGCCGAGGTTCTCTGCGGCCACATCATAACGAACAAACTTGGCCTTGCTTTGCCAGTTTGATGAAAGACCCTTGGACTTGGCCGAGTCTACTTGACGTTGGAAGGCGTCGGCACCACGGTTCAAGCACCAAACCTTGGCGACCTTGTCGTTGTTACATAGAACATCAAGTAGATATGAACCAATCTCTCCAGTTGTACCTGTGAGAACGATGTGCTCCTTCGACTCGCGAGGTGGCTCGAAAGCCTGGGTGTACTTGGCAAGCATCTCCCGAGTAACTTCGCTGTGATGGATCTTGTCCTGGGGTCCATGTTCAAGATGGGACCAAACAGAATGAGCAAGCTGATAGATGGTTGGGTTGGTGTAAATAGTGCCCGGTTCTACTTCGAGTGGCTGATCGAAAGCAGAACTAAGAAGTCCGGCAAGGCGGATGACATGAAGCGAGTCAAACCCTCGACTGAAGATGTTGTCGTCATCCTTGAGGTCAACCAATCCAGACACGGTCACAGTTGCCTCTCGAATTCCGGAACGGACTACATCTTCCGTTGTCCCGTTGATGTGAACAGAAGGTTTGCCATGAGTAGACCGGTCGTAGATAGCGTTGATGTCGGCAGTGAATGCTTTCTCTGTCTCATTGCGAGCGAGTGTGCCCTTGGGAGTGCGAGGAAACGGAATTCGAACGACCTTGACAAAGGCACGGTGAATCTGAGCGAAAGCTGGAAGAGACTTATTAACTTCCTCAAATGTTGGCCAGACATTGTCGATGATAGTGTCGTCTGACTTGTCGAGGCTGGCCTCGTCAGGGTATAGCAGAGCAGCTGTTTGGAACCGACCACGGCCAGTGAGGTAGGCCGCAGCAATCCATGGGTGGCTGATGAGCTTTCCTTCAGCAGCCAGAGGGTTGAACTTTTCTCCGTTGGAGAGGATGATTAGATCATCACGTCTCATCTCGTACTTCCAGAGATCAGGATGCTTCGGATGTCGTGAGTACAAGTCCTTCGTCTCCCAGATATCAAGTTCAGGAAACGTCTTGAAGACAGGTTGAGTCGCGGAAAGCTTAGGGTTCTGAACAAACACCAGCTCAGACAGGTCTTCAGAGTAAGGGCGCATCTCAACACCTGTCCGCGGATGGAAATAGTAGTAAGCCCACTCATCAGTATGCGTGACAACGGACGCAAGCCACTGGCCCTCTGTCATGCCCATGGTTTGCATTATGGGTACACGCGGGTGAATCAAGTCGCCGACGGACTGAGGAATAGGTCCTCCAGCTGAGGTGATGAATTTGAGTTTCGAGAGCTTCTCAAGCACACGGGGAGACTTGGAGATATCCTGCAGAACACTTGGTGAGATAAAGGCTGAGTCAAGTGAGATATGGTCAAGCGCGTCTTCGATAACATGCTGCATGATCGGTCCTACAGAGGGGAGAACCACGGTCCAGTTGAAGAAGACGGCCGAGTAGAGACCGAGGCATATTCCAGCGACCTAAAAACACACGTCAGAGCCTGGCTCAGACACAAGAATACGATACTTACGTGGAAGAGAGGCATAGCGCACAACTGTCTCGTGCAGGTCCACTCAACTCCAGTTGGTCTCTTCCCATTCGTAGGCTCCATGAGGTGAAAACCATCAACGGTCGCAGCAGTTTCAAGATATACTGGCACCAATTTAGGCAGGCCGGTAGAGCCTGAGGTGTGAAGGAGTGCAAGGACGTCCGACTTTCCTTCACTCCAGGACTTCTGGTAGATATACGGCTTGACGGGTGTTGGATCTAGAAGCTGGGATAGTTCAGGAGCTTCAACACTGGGAATCTGCAGGTCTTGGAGGAATCCGTGGTGGTCCAGGCCAGATGAAGCAATCCAGAACTCGCAGCCAGACTGTTTGATCAGTGATACGTGTCCTTCGACACTGTTGCGTGGTGACGATAGAAGCAACTAGTTAAGTAGTTAGAGAATATCGATCTGAAGCAATGTTTGGGATCTTACTCTATGCCCCAGCTTTGTAGAGGCAATCATCATGATGAAATATCTCAGGTCATCTGAAGCTGATCAGTACGTGTCCACACCAAGATAGCAAAGCCAACTTACTTTGGCCAATATAGGCAATTGTTTTAGACACCGTTGGCGATCCAAGTTGGGAGTTGAGCCACCCGCAAAGTCGGTTGATAGCGTTGGCAAAGATCTTGGTGGTGACTTCATCATATCCCTGCGAGGGTTGTCCGTTGCGGGGAGTGTAGAAAAGTACGCGATCAGGCTCGTCCCGCGCTATCTCGTCGATGACCACAGGAAGAAGCCTGTGGCCATACGCGGGTAGGTGGGAGATTGAACCCATGGCGTTGGTTGGAGACTTTACGAGAGATGAGAGGGAAGATAATGCTGGCTTCGCAATCTTCTGCATAGAGAAAATGTGACTATGCAGGGTCTGGCTTTACTACAATATCTATTGAACTACAGTCGCACCTTGGGTCTCGTCTTGTTTTTACAATCCCTTCTTCTACGTGTTACAGTGCTACTGAATGATACGCTTCTCGGACCTCGTTTGTAAACCGAGGTTGTTGGTATGCATGTTACTTAACAAGCAACCGAACGGAACCTTTTCTCGGCCTCATTCCGCGATCTTCTATTCCTTTGGTCCATCTTATTCATGATTTGCAGAGGTATAAAGCATTTCATCGACCTGATTGGTTATCGGAAGCTTTTGCGGGGACCGGACCGGAGCTGACGTGCATGATGATCCATGGGGAAGTGTCCGATTGCTCCACTCGGCCGCGTTCGGTAACGGAGCCGGACTGAAGATCACGGACGTTCTGGCAATACGAAATTGAGTTTGAGCCGGGGAGAGGGCTTTAAAACGGATGGTAAATATATGTCATATTAAAGACATCTCACAAACGATATTCTCCTTGGACCAGGACAACACGAGCAGGCTTTCTTTTTCCTTTCTTTTGCTTGATATCTTTCCAATAAACAGTCATCCAAAATGGCAGAACAAGTCTTTCAGAACTTTGAGACCCTCCAGCTTCATGCTGGGTATGGTTCCCCTTGATACCGTCTCGTCGGATGCTAACCTCTGGTAGATACACGCCAGATCCTCACACGAGGTCCACTGCTGTTCCCATTTATGCGACATCTGTTAGTCCTGCCAAACCCCAAATTCTAGCAGACTCAGCAACTAACTCTCATTTAGAGCTACACATTCAACGACTCTGCTCATGGCGCGCGTCTCTTCGGTCTCAAAGAGCTCGGTAACATCTACAGTCGTCTCATGAACGTAAGCAACACCAAATAACCCTCAAATTCAGGAGCTGACTCATCCCTTCAGCCTACTGTTGACGTCTTCGAGAAGCGAATTGCCGCCCTAGAAGGTGGTATTGCCGCTGCTGCCACTTCTTCTGGTCAAGCTGCTCAGTTTCTCACCATTGCCACTCTGGCCAAGGCCGGTGATAATATTGTTGCCAGCTCGCATTTGTACGGTGGCACATACAACCAGCTCAACGTGTTACTTCCCCGATTTGGTATCAAGACCAAGTTCGTGCGAAGCGGAAAGCTTGAGGACTATGCTGCTGCTATTGATGACCAGACCCGTGCCATCTATGTCGAGAGTATGAGTAACCCTGACTACGTCGTGCCCGACTTTGAGGGTATTGCCAAGATCGCTCATGAGCACGGTATTCCCCTCGTTGTAAGTTTGCCGTTCTTATTTCGTTGAGCAGAGCTGACTGGACCAAGGTCGACAACACACTCGGCGCAGGTGGCTACTACATCCGCCCCATTGAGCACGGCGCCGACATTGTTGTCCACTCTGCCACCAAGTGGATTGGTGGCCATGGTACTACCATCGGTGGAGTGATTGTCGACAGCGGTCGCTTCAACTGGAATAAGCACTCAGACCGTTTCCCCGAGATGGTTGAGCCATCGCCCTCTTATCACGGCCTCAAGTACTGGGAGGCTTTCGGTCCCGCCACCTTCATCACTCGAATCCGCGTTGAGATGCTTCGCGACATCGGCGCTTGTCTCAGTCCCTTCTCTGCACAACAACTCCTCCTCGGTATCGAGACCCTCGGTCTTCGAGCTGAGCGCCATGCGCAAAACACAGAGAAGCTTGCCAAGTACTTCGAGTCCAGCCCCAATGTGAGCTGGGTCCTCTGGCCAGGCTCTGAGTCACACCCAACATACGCCCAGGCCAAGAAGTATCTCACACGGGGGTTCGGGGCTATGCTGAGCATTGGAGTCAAAGGAGATGCTTCAGCTGGAAGCAAGGTCGTGGATGGCCTTAAGCTCGTGTCCAACCTTGCCAACGTGGGTGATGCTAAGAGTCTTGCTATTCATCCTTGGTCGACTACACATGAACAGTTGTCTGAGGATGAGAGGCTCGCTTCTGGTGTGACGGAGGATATGATTCGTATCTCTGTTGGTATTGAGCATGTGGATGATATCATTGCCGATTTTGAGCAGTCTTTCCAGAAGGCTTATGGAGCTTAGTGTCCTGGTAATCTTGGTGGGCTTTGCAGTCAGAGAGATAGAAAAGTGGCGGAAAAGGATGCTATATATACACGTTACAATTAGATTACTTGTCACCAGGGATAATCCGTATTTACAATCGTCCGTTCTTTGAATCAAATGATATCACTAGTCTGTTGCATAATCGAGGTCCAGCCATGGGCACTTAGTCGGTCTTTGATTCGGATGGGATGTTATCTACCAGATCAAGGTTCGGAAGAACTTGTCAGACTCTAGGCGACATGATACCAGATTCCACGGAATCGGAGAGAGCCATTGTTGGGATACGCCCATTTTGTCTTGACACTATCTCTACAGAAGCGCCAACAATGGGCGTCTTGATTAAGGGATTTCATTATGGGCTATCGAGACATCTAAGAAGTAATGGCTGCCTCGCATCTCATTCACCCTAGAGGTCCAGCTGCCCGACTTCTCTACTATGAAACGAGATCACAGTTACGTGGGCCCCCAGAAGTATGTCGTCATTATTTTTGAGTATCTTCCGTTGTCTCATGCACTTTTCCACAGGTATGTTTAGTGATCTTTTGGGCTTTGCACATCCATAACAGACAGATTGACTCCAAATCATACCACAACATAACGGCCTTGGACAGCTCACAGAAAAGCCTCGTAGCCAATGGCAGTGTCTATTATTCCACGATCAACAAGCACCGGTAGTTGCATCCTGGATGGCTCCATTCATAAAGGTAATCATAGGCGTTGGGGCTTTCTGTATGCTTCCGAGAACCCAAGATAATCTACATACGGAGACCGGAGCTCCACTATAAACTTCCACCGCCGAAGACCGAAAACAGCGACCGATTTTAAAGCTAGTTACGGCCAATCGGAAGAAAGAATTGGTGACTCTCACCCGCAGCTGCACGTCAAGCCACTGAAGCATAAGCTTCCGTTATTCTGCAATTTCGCAGCAATAATAACCGTAAAACTTTACTGTGAACTGCGACCGGACAAATGCGAGAATTAAATCCTTCCGGCATGAGCTGCAGCAATGAATTTTAAAGCTGGGGTTTTGCCGTCTCTGTACGGACGTCGGGTCATGGTTTCGGAGGGCTCAAAAGGCTCCGAGATGGCGCTGTAAGTTAGTGCATCGTCTACTGAGAGTCTCAGAGACAATGCGCCCCAGATTTACAGGTTCGCGAGACAATTGAACATTATAACAGAGGCACGATAAGGAGACGAAGGGTGTTTATCGCAAGCAAGAGCCATCAGCAATACCTTCTACCATCTCTCTTTTCTTTTCGTATTCACAATCTTAATCATGGGCGGTGAAGTCTCAAACAAGACCTGGGTCTTCAAGAAGTCTCCCTCAAGCCTGCCAGAGCCGGGCGTCCATACCGCTTTCGAGGATCGGCCCTTGAGCCTAGTCGCACCGCCCGGCGGTCTTGTCATCAAGCTCCTCACAGCTGGTCTCGATCCCCATCAAAGAGATCGCATGCGAGGAGCTGGTAACGTTGACTACGTGCCTGGCTATGAAGTCGACGAGCCCATCACCAACTTCTCAATCGCCAAAGTCATCCGCTCAGACAACGATGCTTTTGAGGAGGGAAGCTTAATCGCTGGTAGTCTCCCTATCGCTGAGTATGGCATCATCCCGAAAGAACTCATTGATGCTAGAGCTATGGCATCGCCGCTTGTTTGGAAGGTCTCCAACGACTACAACCTCGATGTTAAGCACTATGTTGGTACCCTTGGTCTGGCTGGCATGACTGCTTGGAACTCCTTCTACGGCCTCGTCAAGCCTGTCAAGGGCGAAACCATCTGGGTTAATGCCGCTTCCTCATCAGTCGGCGAAGTAGTCGTTCAACTGGCCAAGATCGAGGGCATGAAGGTCATTGCCAGTGTAAGCTCTGATGACAAGCTCGACTACGTGGTCAATGAGCTTGGTGCGGATGTCGGCTTCAACTACCGAAAGGAACCAGTTGGCAAAGCCCTCAAGCGCCTTGCACCAGATGGCCTAGACGTTGTCTTTGAGAACGTTGGCGGTGATCATTTCCAAGCTGCTATTGAGAACATGAAGTGGTTTGGTCGCATCATCAGCTGCGGAACAGTAAGTCTCAGGCCCAGTCATTCTTCCACTCACTCACACTACGTAGGCATCTCAGTACAACAAGCCCGTCGAGGAGCAGTATGGAGTCACCAACCTGTCAGAGATCTTCCGCCGCCGCATCAAGATCCAGGGCTTCATCTTCTGGGATGACAACATCTACACCGACAATATTGAGAACTTCAAGGCTACTATGCCGAAGTGGGTTTCGGAGGGGAAGACCAAGTCGCGCTACACTCAGTTTGAGGGTATTGAGCAGGCTGACAAAGCCTTTTTGTCGATGTTTACTGGTGGGAGCCATGGTAAGACAGTGCTCAAGATCAGCGACCCGTGACTGTAGGTGAAGGGTATAAGAAAATATAATGGTAGTAGTTAAATATGAATATTTATCCGTAAACGAAAAGCAACATTTTCATATGTCCATTATTAAACCTTCTCTCTATAAACAGGTTGCAGCTGCTTATTCTCATGGGTGTATGTTCATCTTGACACCATTTCCATCCCGATATTTATCCAGTGCCTTGTTCACAGCATCCGCATCCAAACCTTCGATAACCTCGAAGCTACTTGGGCGAAGCTTCTCCTCCTTATACCAACGAGGAACCTCCTCCCAGAATTTCATAGTCAGCTCTGGGTGGATCGGGGATACCCCAAACGCAAGGCGCCGCTCATATCCAGCAGTTTTGGGCCCTATTCGAGCAGCATCAAAGTCTCCGTCTGGTCGACGAAGAGTAATCAAGGTTCCTTTCTTCTTATTTGACAGCGCCGCGACACCAAGCTCTTGATCCAAGCCAGCATTGACCGTGTCAACAGCGTAGATCAGCTCATCTCCGGTTATGGCACGAATCTGACCCAGCACATCCGGAGCTCTTCGATCGATAACGTGGGTAGCTCCAACAGCCTTGAGGTTCTCTTCGTTCTGTTTCCCCGCGATCACGATGATCTTGCCTATCCCTGCCAATTTTGCAAGCTCAACGACGGCTCGTCCCGTGTTGGAGCCACCTCCAATGACAAGAAGGCTGACGCTAGAATAGTCAAATGACTTGGCCCCAGCTGCGAAAGGAGCGGGAATCCCATGACCTAAAGGGGCAAATAGGGCAATGAAGGCAGCCAAAACTATAACAGGGATTGTTGATGCCTCGTCGTCAGTCAATCCACTGGTGGCTACTCTGCCCACAAACCGCGCGTCAACGAGGGCGTATTGCTGTGCGGCATTGAAGTCATTGTTGAAGCCCCCTTCTGCAAACGTGTGTCCAAAAACATGGTCTCCAAGTGTGAACTTGGCACAGTACTCCCCGGTTCCGACAGTTACTACTTCTCCAACAATATCGCTAGCAATAACATACGGCATGCTGGTGACAAAGAGGCCATCGTCGCGGGTTCTCTGGTCGTGGGGATTTACTGAAATCGAATCAGTCTCGGATCTGAAGATAAACATATTCTTGGGACTTACAGCCAGCAACAAGGACCTTGACCAGTAGCTGGTTCTCACCAGGTTTTGGGATCGTCCGGTACCCCAGGGTCAACGGCTTGCCCACCTCCTGGAGTAAAAGAGCCTTTTGAGACATTGCTGTTTGCGGTTTTAGATTTGTTAAGTAGAGATGGGGATAAAAACAGAGGAAGAGGGTGAACTTATATAAGAATAGCATTGTTCATAGTTCACTAATGGCTCCGTCTACTCCGTCACGCCATGCAACCAGGGAGGCTTCATCAGATTTATCATCTTACTAATTTGCATACTATCTAACAGCTCATACATGTTACAGAAGATTTTGATGCCCTGCTCCATTAAAGGCGTGGATACTAGATCCGTATATCCAGGCCACGTTTACTTTCGGCCTTGATTGGTAAGCGTGCGATGGCATCAAAACAGACTTCAATTGGCACTCAATTTAGTAAGCAGGCTCAAAACCACGCTGCGAGACCTGCTGCACGGGATGTTCAGTAATCACATACATTTATATTATGAGTTTCCCTATACCAGTATATCACGTACTCCGACTTGTGACAAATTTGATCCGAGGTCGAAATAAATGCTGAAAGGCTAAATAGTGTGGACCTAAGGCGACTAGAAATTCGTCTAGTAGCGTGAAGTATCCCATCGGGTCAATAACAATGATTCGTCTGTCTCAAAACTAAAAGCATGACCCGGTGGACTGTAAGTTATACTTGGGCAGAATGTTTTCTGGTTCATGGCTGTCTTGACCTTTACAGCAGGCTCATGATGGATTGGTATCAGAAAGTCTGAGGGAGGCTGCCTGGGTATTAAGATTCCAGCTTAGCAGATATGAAATACCGGATTGAGGTCCTTCTGTTTATTGTCTGCAGTTTAGAATCGCGATGGATCTTATATTAGTATAAAGAACTCGATTGTCAGCACTTGCAGACGTAAGACGATTCTCGTATTATGTAGAGTAGCGGGGTTTTCTGTACAAAATGCTGTAAGCTCAGTGGCCCATCCATCATGCCAAGCCTTCTGCCTAATGGGCTGAATCAGAAGACCAATATTATCTGACTTATAGATACCCTACGGCACAGCATAATTACTTATAATATGGCAGTGATCTGTAAAACGAACTGTCTTACTCCAAGCTAACATTGACGGCAGAAACACTAATTTACTATACCCTCCGGCGTTAATATATATGTTGCTGGACGAACTTGATCTGCCGCTTGACGATGTCGTCGTCGTCGATCGGTTGGCTATTGCTGACTATAACAAATCCAACATCCTGCCCCAAGATGAGGCCACTTTGAGGAGATTACAAGATTGGCTCAGACCTACCAAACATAAAGAAGATGGTAGCGAACTGAAGAAACATAGTAGTTCCCATCTGGAGGGTACTAGCCAGTGGCTCTTCAACTCACCTATCTTTTAACAATGGCATGATAGCCGCAATGATGGGATTCTGTGGATTCGCGGTGTTCCCGGCACTGGCAAATCCGTCCTTGCCTCGAGACTTATCCATTACCTATCATCTGAAGAATTTCCAGTTCTGTATTTTTTTCTTTCGTCATACCATCCAATCCAACCATCGCCCCGAATCTGCACTCCGCGACTGGCTTGCTCAAGCCTTGCCCTTCAGTCCTCCTCTGCAGCTGGCAATCAAGAATCTGATCTATCGCCCTATCTGCCTCGACTTTGTAGACGATATGTCCTTAGTCGAGCTGTGGCATCTCGTTCGGCTTGCCCTGAAAGACATGCCCAGGGCCTACTGCGTTGTCGATGCCCTCGATGAGATGGACAACAATGCTTTGGAAAGTTTCTTACAGTTGGTTGATCAACTGGGCAATATGCAACCTGATAGAATCAAGCTTATCATTACGAGCCGGCCTATCGCGACAATTGAGAAGATGGTGCGAAACTTGAAGCTTTTGGACATTCGTCTAGATAAGCAAGCCATCAATCCTGACATCTCTATCTACATTGAACATCGACTCGCTGGTTTCAAACTGTCGCCTGAGACCAGGGTTTCAGTCAAAGATGCAGTTTTCAAGAAAGCCGATGGGTTGTTTCTGTATGCCAAGTTGACCATGGACAAAGTAGCTGAGCTACAGAAGAAATCCGAAACGGAGATACTCCAAAGCATTGATAGAATGCCCGTCAACCTATCAGTCATGTATAAACATATCCTCAGGGAGCATATGGACCGCACCGAACTCCCAGATGGACTCCAAATGCTCGTATTGCAACTTGTCACCCACGCGACTCGACCATTGCGTCTTCTTGAGATATCCGACTGTATCAAAGTCACCCAGCCCCGATATAGTAAAGACACCGGTATTATGAAGAACCATGTTCGGGCTTGTTGTGGGCCCTTACTAGAAGTCCTTCCTGACGAAACTGTCCGCGTTGTTCATCATTCTCTGACTGAGTATCTCTTCGGACTTGACCGATCTCCAGATGATGACGATATCCCTCTGTTTGAGCCTGGCGCGACACACAATCTTCTCGCAAACCTCTGTCTATCATATCTTCAATCAGGCCATCTGGACAAGATCAAGTTCCAGGACTTTGGCCGCGTGATTGAAATCGTCATGTCAACGAACCAAGATTTGCCACCGTTTTTGAACTATGCAATAAAATATTGGCATGTGCATATCAAGGGAGCTGCAGGGCGAGGTTTCCCCCAGCAGGAAACAAACGACAGAATCTTTTCACTGCTCATGGTTCCGACACATGTCAAGATACTCGCCACACTGGCAGAGAAACCTCGTTGGGAAAATGGCTTCCAGGGCCATCGAGATCCGGAAGCGCCCCTTGCAACTGAAGTGTTAGTCTTCTCCATAAAACTCGGGCTGATTAGCTTTATTGAAAGTCTACTTGAGCGTTGTGGTGAGGAAGCACTGGAGTTTCATGGATATTCAGAGACTTACCCTCCGTTGCACCAGGCTGTGGATGACAGAAATCTAGGCCTTGTCCGTTTGCTGATCAAGCATGGGGCCGAACTAGACGAACATGACAATAGAGGATACACACCACTTCGCAGGGCGTTAATGGGAGGCTCCAGAAAAAAAGGTGACCTGCGTACCACTATCATCAAGAGTCTCCTCGACGCCGGCGCCGATCCATGGAAGAAGCAGGATGAAAGCAAGAGATCATATGGAATGCGTTTACCAATTCAAGAGGCCTTTCTGGTTGACGATCAGGCAATTACTGAGCTGTTCATACCGCATATCAAGACTCAATCGCAGGCGGACAAGGCGTTGAGTTGGATCATCAATGGCTCCAGGGACCTAGGGGCGATGAAATCGATCTTGGACCTTGGCCTGGCAGATATCAATTGCTCCAAGTACCGCAAGCCGATGAATTTAAGCTTGGGCGTGAGCCTGGCAGACATCAAGGACCGTGCTGGTTCTCCAACGCCTTTGTTCCAGGCTTGCAAGCAGGTCGATCCCATAATGGTTTCTATCCTATTAAAAGCCGGTGCAGATCCAAACATTAGCTAATTATTCCCAAAAATGAGTACGTACCCGAAACTTAATACTATAGATAGAGGCAGTCTATAAAGTTAAGCTTTAGGCTATAAATA